>JALXJV020000004.1:11189541-11268674 GCA_024633595.2 Lepomis macrochirus | reverse complement strand
TATAGGCAGTACTTGAAGATTCTGATTCGACTATGTAAATCGGGGACAGCCCTAGTGGCACTGTAATGCTAGCAGGCTGAGTTGGATAAAAAAAAAACATGGAGTACAGTAAAGAAAAAATCTCAAAAGATTTTGAAAAGGGTTATTTCTGATCCGATTAAAATGTGCTTGAATGTGCCCCTGTACTGATCTTTAAGATCTGCTCAGGACATTCTTATAATTTACCTGAGTATGCTTTTACAATGGAGAAGAGATCTTCTGGGCACTTCTGCCAAATTCTCCTTGCATCTCTCTGGCGTCCGCTAGCAAACGATCTGTGTGAGAAACACATGAGAAAAGTATAACAATTAACAATCAAATCACCCTAATTCAATAGCTCTAAATCTGTGCACTTTATGTAAGTTACCTGATGTTCCTGGAAAAGAGCTGGCCATCTTTCCTGAAAATGAAGCACAGACTGTTACTTAGATCCATTTTGAACATCTTAAAATACAGTGCTACCACTTCATCAGTTTCTGAGTGGAAACCCTACATACAGTCATCCTTTACCTATGAGATGAAGTTAAAAACCCGTCTCAAACACTCTGTCACTAATATCTCACTGGATACAAATCTAAAATTTCAGAAAAATAAATCATATTCCTGACATCAACATGAGTGAAGTTTGGAAAGAATGGTGAACTTGCAGTCTCTCTTCCTGTCCCCCTCCTCCTGCTGCTGCTGATGGAGGGGAGGGTTCAGCCAGCAGCTGATTTTATGAGTGTAATATTTTAATGTACGTGGCAAACTAAGCTAAACTAAAGACAGAAATCTTTAACTTTAGCTTGTTTATAACAATTAGCTATTAGACGAATCAGCGCTGCGCAGCTGCGGTGGATGAGAGACTGAGCAGATTAAAATATTACACTCTACATGTTTATGCCAAACAGGTGTATTGATAAAGTCCTGCTTTTTTTACTCGCAAAGGTTTTATTGCACCACGTACTTACACTAACGAACGTAGCTGTCGTCAACTTCGGTAACGTCAGCTGATCAGCTGGCTGACTTCGCTCTGTGTGTGTGTGTGTGTGTGTGTGTGTGTGTGTGTGTGTGTGTGTGTGTGTGTGAGGCGCTCTGCAGAGACAGAGGAGGGGAGAGAGGCTGCAGGTCATGCATCCTCATTGTTGAGCCCTGGATGAGAAAGAAACGAAATAGATCTGTCGTTAGCTATTTCCAGTAACGTTAGCTAGCTTTTGTTGTCATAGCCTTTATTCCGGCCGGGCCACAAGGTTGTTTCTGGGCCGGATTGCTCAACGTACGTTCACACTTGTCGGGACATTTCTCCCTGCAACAACTCCAATTTATAAATCTAATGTCGATACTGTTGAAAATGTCTAGTTTATGTTGCATTCAACTGTATTAAGTCACATTTATTTCTAGCAACTTCTAACAACACATGTTCGACATTAGTCACGTTTTGCACAACGTCAAACGGGATTAACCTCAGTTTGTTGTCTACAAAGTTTAGCTATAATCCAATTAAAACAGAATTAATTTGGCCTTACCATTTCACCGCGATGCCTCTGGTGTAATCCACTGTCGTTACTTGAGCGCCGAAACTTCAGATGATGCTAACGACCGTGTCCTGCAGCTTCTGATTGGCTGCCAGCTGTGGTTTATGTCCTCGTCATCATCCTCCTCGTTACCTATTGGTTGCCGCCTGAAACTTAAATTTTAAAATAATGCGCGGCTTTCCCTACAATAATAACGTATTTCCATATATTATTGATCATTATGTTGCATTTGCATAATAAATGACATGGAAATTTATTGTATTAGGCCTATTTTTACTTGCTCACAGACATTTAGATGTATCAATATGTTTTTATCCACTTTTAATGCTAACCACATTATTTTCAGTAAAGTTGATACTTTTTTTAATGTAGTGGAGTTCACAGAAAAGACCTCCTCATATGCATAGTTTTCCTGTAGGCCAGTAATAGTATGTCAATTTATCTGTAGTAGTTATAAATTCCCATCTCATAAACAGCACTGTCCACATTGATTGTAATCATAATTTTTTATTATTTATTATTTTGAATATATAAGATATTACCGTCTTTATCTAATCAGGTATTCCTGTTGAGTTCAATATATTTTGCAGAGAGATCTAAGTTTTCAGACAAAGAAATCCAAACATTCTCAGACATACAAACTCACATTAGAGCAATTAAGGTGACATAAACATAATATAGATGAACGTTTATTTGATGGTCTTATGGTGATGGTGCAGGGCGTGGTGACTAAAGGCCGTATTTCTATTTACATAATTTTCATCAACACCAAACCATTTTGCCCAGGTGTACCATCTGCATTTGATGTATTTCTGTCCGCTTCCTTTAATTTGTCCTCATCTGTATGTTACCTTTTATCACAATCAACTCTTGTGTTGACTATCTGACAGGGACATCATGTTGTATCTGTATGTTAATGTTTAAAAACTAGCTATAATCTTGTCAACCTGATTGTTCACACTGGGATGCTATGTTGGCCTCTTCAAAGTCCAGGAACCCCCCAGGGGTCTTTGAGGTGGTTCCAGGGGGTCCCCAGCAAAAAGGGAAATACTTTATTTTTGTTACAATTATATCCATTGGTAGCACAGTGACAGAATGTCTCACTATTTTAGTCATGGGTTACACGTTCTGTAATAAAACATCTAAAAGCAAAAAATCCTATCAGATGGGGACCCTGGGACAAAATCTTATCAAATGAGGGTCCGTGGTCTAATTTGAAATAGTTTATTGGTCCCTGATGTGAAAAGTACCAAAGAGTACCACTGCTTTAAACACAACATCAATTCCATGTCTTTTGTCCTGGTACAGGTCAGATGGACATCAACTGAGGGGCCAGACAATTAATTCCTGCTATTCCTTAATATTTTTCCAAAGGTCACAGAGAACATTGTCTTTAATGTTGCTATTAGAGCCCAGTGTGAGAGTAGTGCTTGTAAATTTGAGTTGTTTATTTTTGTCAAAAATAATTTTAAAAGATTATCTAATGACCATTTACAGCATTGCCGTAGAATTTCCAAAAGTGGCCCATAATTGTTGTTAACTACGTGGCCCACATTTGGTTCATCACATGTGGGCCACATTAGGCTCACACCTTGATCCGCCAATGTTGACTTTGCCGTAAATTGACCAAAAGTGGCCCTTAATTGTTGTTAACTATTTGGCCCACATTTGGTACATCACATGTGGGCCACCTTAGGCTCAAACTCAGATTAGCAAGTACGGATTGGGCCTGACCTTTACCTGAAGTGGCCCACATCCGTTTTATCAAATTAGGGCCACACATGCAATGTCAAATGTGGGCCACCTTAGGCTCACACCTTGATAGGCCAATGCTGGCTTTGCTGTAAATTTCCCAAAAGTGGCCCTTAATTGTTGTTGTTTCACGTGGCCCACATTTGGTTCTTCACATGTGGGCCACATTAGGCTCACACCTTGATTGGCCAATGCTGGCTGGGCCAAAAATGTCCCAAAAGTGGCCCATAATTGTTGTTGTTTACGTGGCCCACATTTGGTTCATCACATGTGGGCCACATTAGGCTCACACCTTGATTGGCCAATGCTGGCTTTGCCGTAAATTGACCAAAAGTGGCCCATAATTGTTGTTGTTTACGTGGCCCACATTTGGTTCATCACATGTGGGCCACCTTAGGCTCACACTCAGATTAGCCAGTACGGATTGGGCCTGACCTTTACCTGAAGTGGCCCACATCCGTTTTATCATATTAGGGCCACACGTGCAATGTCAAATGTGGGCCACATTAGGCTCACACCTTGATCGGCCAATGCTGGCTTTGCCGTGAAATTGACCAAAAGTGGCCCTTAATTGTTGTTGTTTACGTGGCCCACATTTGGAACATCACATGTGGGCCACCTTAGGCTCACACTCAGATTAGCAAGTACGGATTGGGCCTGACCTTTACCTGAAGTGGCCCACATCCGTTTTATTATATTAGGGCCACACATGCAATGTCAAATGTGGGCCACCTTAGGCTCACACCTTGATAGGCCAATGCTGGCTTTGCCGTAAATTTCCCAAAAGTGGCCCTTAATTGTTGTTGTTTACGTGGCCCACATTTGGTTCTTCACATGTGGGCCACATTAGGCTCACACCTTGATTGGCCAATGCTGGCTGGGCCAAAAATGTCCCAAAAGTGGCCCATAATTGTTGTTGTTTACGTGGCCCACATTTGGTTCATCACATGTGGGCCACATTAGGCTCACACCTTGATTGGCCAATGCTGGCTTTGCCGTAAATTGACCAAAAGTGGCCCATAATTGTTGTTGTTTACGTGGCCCACATTTGGTTCATCACATGTGGGCCACCTTAGGCTCACCCTCAGATTAGCCAGTACGGATTGGGCCTGACCTTTACTTGAAGTGGCCCACATCCGTTTTATCATATTAGGGCCACACGTGCAATGTCAAATGTGGGCCACCTTAGGCTCACACCTTGATTGGCCAATGCTGGCTGGGCCAAAAAAGTCCCAAAAGTGGCCCATAATTGTTGTTGTTTACGTGGCCCACATTTGGTTCATCACATGTGGGCCACCTTAGGCTCACACTCAGATTAGCCAGTACGGATTGGGCCTGACCTTTACCTGAAGTGGCCCACATCCGTTTTATCAAATTAGGGCCACACATGCAATGTCAAATGTGGCCCACATTTGGCTCACACTCTGATTGGCTAGTGCCGGCTTTGCCGTAAATTTCCAAAAGTGGCCCATAATTGTTGTTGTTTACGTGGCCCACATTTGGTTCATCACATGTGGCCACATTAGGCTCACACCTTGATCGGCCAATGTTGGATTGCCGTAAATTTACCAAAAGTGGCCCTCAAGTGTTGTTAACTATTTGGCCCACATTTGGTACATCACATGTGGGCCACCTTAGGCTCACACTCAGATTAGCCAGTACGGATTGGGCCTGACCTTTACCTGAAGTGGCCCACATCCGTTTTATCATATTAGGGCCACACATGCAATGTCAAATGTGGGCCACATTTGGCTCACACTCTGATTGGCTAGTGCCGGCTTTGCCGTAAATTTCCCAAAAGTGGCCCATAATTGTTGTTGTTTACGTGGCCCACATTTGGTTCATCACATGTGGGCCACATTAGGCTCACACCTTGATCGGCCAATGTTGGATTGCCGTAAATTTACCAAAAGTGGCCCTCAAGTGTTGTTAACTATTTGGCCCACATTTGGTACATCACATGTGGGCCACCTTAGGCTCACACTCAGATTAGCCAGTACGGATTGGGCCTGACCTTTACCTGAAGTGGCCCACATCCGTTTTATCAAATTAGGGCCACACATGCAATGTCAAATGTGGCCCACATTAGGCTCACACCTTGATCGGCCAATGTTGGATTGCCGTAAATTTACCAAAAGTGGCCCTCAAGTGTTGTTAACTATTTGGCCCACATTTGGTACATCACATGTGGGCCACCTTAGGCTCACACTCAGATTAGCCAGTACGGATTGGGCCTGACCTTTACCTGAAGTGGCCCACATCCGTTTTATCAAATTAGGGCCACACATGCAATGTCAAATGTGGCCCACATTTGGCTCACACTCTGATTGGCTAGTGCCGGCTTTGCCATAAATTTCCCAAAAGTGGCCCATAATTGTTGTTGTTTACGTGGCCCACATTTGGTTCATCACATGTGGGCCACATTAGGCTCACACTTTGATCGGCCAATGTTGGATTGCCGTAAATTTACCAAAAGTGGCCCTCAAGTGTTGTTAACTATTTGGCCCACATTTGGTACATCACATGTGGGCCACCTTAGGCTCACACTCAGATTAGCCAGTACGGATTGGGCCTGACCTTTACCTGAAGTGGCCCACATCCGTTTTATCAAATTGGGCCACACATGCAATGTCAAATGTGGCCCACATTTGGCTCACACTCTGATTGGTTAGTGCCGGCTTTGCCGTAAATTTCCCAAAAGTGGCCCATAATTGTTGTTAACTATGTGGCCCACATTTGCATCATTGCATGTGGGCCACATTAGGCTCACATCCATTTTGTCAGGGCCGCAAGAAGGCCGGAAGTGCCGCATAATTGCCTGAAGTGGCCCGCAATCGTTTGCTATCTGGGATTCTTCAAAGCTACGTGACAGGCAGCAGAAAGTGTGCAAAGCAGAGGAAAATATGAGCGCTAAGTTTTAGTCTGGCAGTAAATGTACAGTGTAGGTCACAGTGTGGCCGTTAATCAAAGTCTGTCTGTTGTTTTCCAGCTGCAGGAAAAGTGGAAGTGGTTAGCGCTAGCTAACATCTCCCTATCTCCCCCACGCACTTCCACAAACGTCGCTTCTTACTTCAGATAGTCTGTGACGTCTCCTCTTTGGAGACGTCTCCGAATCTCTCTCATATACACTCATATAGTGTCACCGGGGTGACACTAACTCCTAATGGTAAAGAGTCAAAGAAAAGTCAGCGTGTATTATAGAAGTGTTAGACATTAGCGTGAAGACAGGTAGCTGGGCTTTAACCAGGTGGATGTTCTTGAAATGAGTAAATTCATATTAGTCAAGGCAATGAATTAGGTGTGTGAGACCTGCTTCTGACTTCAGTGGCCAACAGGTGTCTAGCAGCAAAGTTTATTGCACATTGCCTACCAGCATAGATTATTACTTCACAGTGTCCAGCAGCAAGATTAATATAGCACACATGAATAAACAGTGTATTTCAAATGCCACCCTAATTACTGTAACAGGTCAGAAAGGTTATCACGCAGAGGTGATCTCAGAGTTCATGTTTATGGCAGTTGGGAGAAAAAACTGTGTACTGTCAGTAGCTCTGTACCCATCTTGTCTTTCAAATGCCAGCGCTGCTGATTGCAGAACCCATTCAGATGAAGCACTGTCCAGCTCTATAAGAAATAACAGTCCCCGCTTCCAGCGTGGCTCTAATGGGATTCATAACTACTGCGTGCAGGTCATTCTTTGTTTCAGCATTTACCCGCAGGCTGGTTTGGATGTGCACACGTTCTTACATATTTAAAGTAGACTTAAATTAGAGCAATATTTGATGTTTTATCTGTGTTCCCCTTCTGCCACTACACACATACACGCTACGCCTACACGTGCGCACTGCCGACCCAGGGTTAGGGTTACAGTTTAGGATTTATTTATGCCCTTTTAAAACATTTATTGAAAGTTATTATTTACTTTTTACGTGTTTATTTACAGCATTAAACATTGAAAGGTATATTGTAATAGGTTTCCTGATGGACAGATAGCTTTAAAGTAACAGATAACTGCTGCTAACTGTAGCTGCTGTTATCTAATTTGCTCAGTTAGTTGTGCAGCTAGTGGCCCTATTAGCTTAGCTAGCTCTGTCTGGACAAATTTCATCATTCATCATGAAGGATTTTTCTTTTTATGATCTTGATTTTTGATTTTTATGATGATGTCATTTCTCCTTGTATCAGTGATACTGTTATAGAGACATTCGGATCATAACCTGGATTATTAAAGAGTGCATTTACAAATAGAATATGAATTAATGCAGATACAAATAATTAATAGATTAAAACAAAGATTTAATACAAACTAAACAATCTGTACAGTGTTAAAGTTTGAAGCATGAATTTTAATTTAATAATCATATTTTCATGGAAAACATGCAGGTATTTTGGATTGTGATTGGACACGAAAAATGTTAGCCTGGCAGAAACTGTGCATCAAGACTACAGAGCTAATTTCTCTAAAAACATTTTTGATCAATTCCTCTGTTACCATCTTTTGCTGCATCTGTCCTTCTGTCATAGTCCCGCCCATTGATGATGATGATGGGTAAAGATGAAAGTGAGAGAAACGTGGATGCAATCAAGGGAAACATATGAGGATAACACACATAACACACATAGCACACACATTTGGAAAGTCTCTCATCCAAGTAATTCATAGTGTCAATCTGTTCTTCAAAAGTTACAGACGAAATTGTGTGAAGGATCAAAAAAGCAACCTTAATAGAGATATTCAAATCATGTCTACCTTCACACCTCCAAACTGCTGGTCAATATCTGCATGAAGTGGGAGTGCTTGACTTTTCATGTGGCTCTCAAGTGCAGTAAAAACAACCTTAAAATAAATGGAGTTAAATTCTATGAATTAAGCATCAACACTTAATAGAAATTTAAGCTTATATTTACAACACTCCGCTGGACAAGACAGTAGGTAAAACAACGCTTAAACCAACCTTCACCTCCCATGTCCCGTGAAAGAACAGCCCTTCCATGTATTCATTTACCGAAGAAACTAAAAAAAAGCCCACAAATATTGATCACACTTGCTGCTTTCATCTCTCTGAAACTTCAACCAAGACGAAAAGTATCGATGTATTTTAGAAAAGAGAGAACACACTGATCTGACTGTGTGGACTGTACTGTGGATCTCTATTTGTAGTCTACAGGAGGATCAAATCAATGTGAAAGTCTGATAACGCTCCCTTGGTAGCTTTAATGCATGGACCAAATATCACGGCAATCTGCCTGCTAGATTATGAAATAGCTTGCTAAAATGATGTGATGTGCTTGTAATTATGAACTCAACCTGTTTTAAGTGAACATGCTCACACCTTGTGGTAAATGTAAACTTCACAGAGCAGGTTGATAGCTTCATGATACCTCTTATTAGTGCCTGGAAGTTTGAGTGTTGTGTTGGGTTGGTATTTGGTCTGGAGCTGTAAATTTATCAAAGTCAAAGTTTTGGTACATTTTGGGTTTTCAAAAAGGCACCTTTATGGGCCACAAAGTGTGCAGAACACATTAAAAGTATGTGCAGAGTAAAGAAATACTTTATTAACATTCTAAAATATTAAGTTGTTGGTTGTATAAAGCTGATAACTTACAAGATGACGAAGTGTTTTACTTTACTTACTGTAATATTTATGTTGATGCTTCATGTGGTGTTTGGTGTTTACTATAATTTCTTTTTTTTGCTTTTTAATGGGAGTCAATAATGTTTGCCATGTTGACTTACGATTTCAGTGCAATTTCCTAAAAAAGCTGGGCACGGTAGTTTTTAGCAAACTACTCGGGAGTAACATTGTTGGGGACTATTTTCAGCAGCGGATTAATCCACATTTGGTGCTCTTTGCTTGAGGCAGCAGGACGTTGTATGTGGGACTGAGTCAAGATGTGTGTTCATGGTAATAAAGAACATCCGTAGTGCAACACTGTGGTTTACTGACTGGGCAACAACAGAGCTTTATGACACAGAGAAATATCATATATCAGGCTTTATACACACACACACACACACACACAAACGGTTTTAGCCTTTTTATGGGAAAAAACAGAATGTCACCAGGTTAAGCTACTCAACATGGAAGTAATTTGAGAGGATTGTATTGCTATACATGTCAGAGGCTGCTCGCCTCTGGAGCAACTGGGGGTTAAGTGTCTTGCTCAGGAACACATTAGTAGATGGGTCACGATGGGGAATTGAACCCGGTCTCTCACACAAGAGGTATGTGTCTTATCCATTGCACCATCACTAGAGACTTGCAGACCCTGTGCATAGATGTATGCAGTCATTTCCACCCCTGACTGCTCAGCTGAATAATTCTGTTCTCTCAGTTCTTTATGTTAAGCAAGGGCTGTTACTGTAAGAATAATTACATCTCAGGTCTCATTGCCATCAGTCAGGATGAAGAAACGAGCAGCAGTCAGCTCTGTATCAAACTAGAAGGATCAGGTAAGATCTGTAGGTTTTTTGTGCATATTTTTTTCTTAAAGAACATAAACAATTATTTGGTGTTGTAGGAAATACTAAAAGAACATAGTGTGCACGAGGAGATAGAGAGAGAAGACAAGGACAGAGAAATTAACTTCCAATATACTCCAGAGCTGATTTGGAGACATAGACAAGGTGAAATAGAGGGCAGACTCTGCAACAACCAAAGAAAAGATGTAGAACGAGAAAGGATTTGACAGACAGACAAAAAAAGACAGGGAGAGAGAGGGAGAATGAAAAGAGAAAAAGAGTGAGAGAGAGAAATAAAGAGGGGGGCAGAGAGATGAAAGACAAGATGTAGTGACAAGGTGAAGAGAGGAGAGCAGACAAGCTGCCTCCGACATTCACATCCAAGACAACCACTTGGCCTTTCCATAAGCTTACACAGACACACACACGCACACACAGTTGTGTTTCCATCACTTCAGAGGACATTAAATAGACTTTCATTCATTTCCTGGACACTGGAGTTATGTCCCCTAAAGGAAGGCAAGTCTCCACAATACGACTGTGTAAACAGATTTATGTCCCCACAACATGAGTAATACATGCCCGCTCACACACACGGACACAGTGTCATGGTGAAGATGTGCTCTCACAGATGAAGGTCAGTCAACATGTCGTCCAGCGCTTCAAGAAAACCAAGTGGTACTTCTTCAGAGCAGCTGTCTTTAAAGCTAAGGTCACCATGATGACCAGATGCTGTATGTGTCAGATTCAGGGTTATGAAAATATCCCAATGCAGTAATGAGTAAAAACAATTGCATTCACTGTGATTATTAATTTAAATATCTGTTTCACATGAGGTAAAAATTTCGATTTCTGTGACTGCTGGACCATAATGTTACAGTTAAATGTCACACTGTAATGTGTTATCTACAACAATGTGAAGCAGTAAGGTGGACTAGACCAGAGAAGAAGATGGAGAGAAAAAAGAGATAGATAAAAGCAGATTATCATAGCTAGTCAAACTGAAGGGGTGGCAACTCTCCAGCTTAATTTGTAGGTCAGAGAATATAAACAGCATTGTGTTTTTTCTTGGTCTTTGTTTATAATATAATCACATGATAAGATGATCAGACCTTAGCCCTCCTCCCTCCTTTGTCTTTTCAACGTCTTCTAAGTGATAGTTGGATTTAAAAATACAGCTTCTGCCAAGCTGGAAGAAAAACTTGTTTTATATTATAAGTTATTCAGTTATCTTCATGGGTCCATTTTGAGTTAGTTTAATGCACCAGGGAGGCTCAAAGTTTTTCTTCACAGAACAAAGGACAGAAATTCAGAATAAAACCACTAATAAAAAACAACTTAGAACAAGTACAACAAACTGCAGGAAATTAGGACAGTCTGTATGTGTGTGTGTGTGTGTGTGTGTGTGTGTGTGTGGAGAAACATCAGTTCTGTAGTAACGATTGATGATCTGACCTCTTTCTAGCTTGTTATCACTGCTGAAGTTAGCATTCAGATCATTTGTAATAGTTGTTTGAAAAAAAATGAATGCGAGGAAAATTAGAAAACTATGAAAAAACACTATTAGAAGACAAAAAAATGCTCAGACCACTGATTTGCTCTTACCCATGTGATGATCGTTGGACTGTTTACAACACGGACATAGTCTCCATGACCCACCCGTAGGTTTCTGAAGAGCTGTGATGAAGGCAAATATGGGAAGCTGTGGAAAACTGAAGATTGAAAATGGCGAAAATCGCAAAAATAAGCCAGCGGCTTTGTGGGGCGTTGGTGTTCAACAAATTATGCACCCACAACATCAGCATGGCACCACTTGGAGAAGAGGTCAATCTGTTCACATTGGCCATGAACAAACTGATTAAATTAGCAGATGTGTAGTGTAGTATGGGCAGGCTCCACTGTGGTGATCTGTGGCCTGTACTACGAAGTGGGGTAACTGCCTTATCCAGGTAAGTTCAGGAGTAACTTTGTGACATTGGGTGTAACTTCCCGGTTAACTCGTACTATGAAAGTTGGATAGGTGTTAACTGAGGTCTGTTGCCATGGCAATTTACGCTGCATCTCTAAACTGCTCCGTGAAGATTTTGTTCGTGGTGAGCCAGGGTGAGGGTTAATACCATATTAAATGAAAGGTCTGCTCACTGCTTTCAGCACATGGTGTTATGAGTAGGCCACTTTTCTTTCTTATTCACCATAATGTCTTGCCTCTCTGTTAGAGGAATGTGGTTGCCGTGATTTGGAAGGTTATTGTACTGAAAATGCCAGAAAAAGTCTGGCTCATTTCAGCACAGTGGACTCCTCCTGCCCTCAGCTGTTTGTAGTGGCGTTACAGGATTTTGACAATGACAACACTGGCCACGCTCCTTATAACTTTCTCTCTTTGACTTCTGCACTTTGCAAATACAATAGTCTAGGTGTCACAGTCCGACACTAAAATCCATCACATGATTGTAGCCGTCTTTAGACTGCTAAGTCCAGGTACACGCAACACAACCGCAGCAGGTGTGTTTTAATAAATAGTGTTGTACTTGTATACAGTCAGTCAATTTCATTATGATTAAGACCTTCAACAAACTTTTTGTGACACCTGCCTCTTACGTTTGTATAAGCATGACAACACTGCACTGAAGAAGACCAGGTCAGGCAAGCCTGAGTCACTCAGAATGCAAAGATAGGTAAATATATCAAAAACTACAATGCAGTCTCATAAAATAGAGCACTGTGTATGTGTGTACATAAAAATTAAATCCCTCAGCGTCAGTTCTGAGTTGGCATATCCCTGGCTCAGCTCCCCTGTGCTGGACCCTGACTCTGCTTGTACTGATTTTACAGCTACATATGCATGAGAAGAACATCAGTAACAAATATGACTAACAATAATCCATTCTTTAATTCTATCTATGGATGGTTGGCTACCCAGCCCTGCACACTGGCTCTGTACCTGTCACTGTTTCTGGTTCCATTGTCCTCCTCCTCCTCCTGCTTCTCTACATTGTCCTTCTCCTACAGCTCCTCCTGTTCCTCCTCCTCTTCCTTCTTCCTTCAACTGTTGTTTATGATATAAATATATAATTTAGCCTATATGCCTATACATAAATGCATATATAAATAATTTCAGTATATAAATATAATAATAAATGCATTAGCCTACTTATCAGTGGCTGTGCTGGGCCCTACATCAGCTGTGCCTGCCACAGCACTTTTTCACAAACGAAGAATTTGGTTAATTTGGCGGATTTAGCTGCCCCTTGTACCAGCATTTGTTCTTATAAATGCACGGACATGGTTCATTTAAAGTTGAACATAAGAAAGTGATGGGATTGTTTCCAAAATTCCCAATGGCCATTCCACGCTTGTGCTTCGTAACAGTGTAGGCCAAGAGCCCATCATATCAGCCTGCTCTGCAGCCTGTTCTGGTATGAACTTGCTCAGGAGAAAGAGGTTAGATATCAGCTACCTTAAAAGCATGATTTGTGATATTTCGAGGGGTCTCTAAAATATTGACAGCTTGCTTTATTGCCATCGGTCTCTATTTTTCTCTATCATCTCTATCATCATCCAGAGCCTCAGACTTCACCCAGCCAGAAGGAACGATCACCGACGGGTGGGCCGGTCGCTGAAATACCCAGACTTTTAGTCAACTAAAACCTGATTAAAAATACAAAAAAATAAAAAATTTACAGTGGACTATGACAAAAACTAACAACTACAAAACTAACAACATTTGACACAGGACTAATGGTGCTTTCAGACAAAAAAAGAAGCGAGCGTTTGGGGCGGTGAGTTTACATACAAAGTCAATGCAAAGATGTGTAGAGCCATGATTTCTGGTCGGGCGGTGCGAAGTGCCATGAAGGAATTCGTTTAAGTTGAACATATTCAACTCAGGCGAGAAAGTCACATGACGCTGAGTCAGGATAGCCTATCAACATTGAGATTGTCTGTACGTCACTGACGGCTACAGAGCGTTGTGTGGAGAGGGCCGGGCGGACAGACCTGACAAAGCATGAATTCTGCTTCATATTGTAGTCATTTCGGCATAAGTTTGATCCATTTATTGCTATTTAGTCACAGATAAATGTTTAGCTGTTTCTTTGGGTTCATACAGCTGTAGTAATGGCGAGTTGTGTTTATTCCAGTTGTCACATTGTGTGTGAACACTTGGCAGTTGTCCAGCGATAAAACCCCCGCGATGAAAGCGTTCCGTGGATTGAGCAATTCCAGAAGAATAGTGTCCATCCCCTATCAAGGAGCACGGTTCCAGAACCGGGACTGTGCGTGGAGGTCCGCCCCACTACATCTAATCAGTAGCGCTCCATCTCCCGCACAAGTTCTGGCTCCTTCCCCCACAGAGAGGTGACGTTCTATGTCCCCAGAGCCGGCCTCTGCTGCCCGGGTCTGGTCCGTCGAGGCCCCTGACCTTCACTGCCACCCATGTGGCGCCACCGACCCCTGTGGATCTTCCGATGGATGGTGGGTCCAAAGGATGAAGAGAGGGGTGCCACGTTGCTTCTTCGAGCAGTGCCCAGCCAGGCTCTGTGGCAAACCCATCCAACAGGCGCTCGCTGACGAGCCCTCCCTCTGGGCCTGGCTCCAGATGGGGGCCCTGGGCTTCCTCCGGGCAGGGTCTTTCCTCCTCTTCCTCGTTTTGTCATCAGGGGTCTTTGTGAACCATTCTCAGTCTGGCCCCTCACCTGGAACCACTTTGCCTTGGGAGACCCTACCAGGAGTACTAGGCTCCAGACAACACAGCCTCCAGGTTCACTGGGGCACGCAAACCTCTCCACCATGATAAGGTGATGGTTCCCGGAGAGGTTGTTCAATCACAACTAAGTTAAACCTATGTGCTTATGTTATAAGTTCCACCATTACCTACTCCATCGCTACTGTTGCGGCTGTAAAAGAGTGGATTTAACGACTTATTTAACTTTCACAGAATTTGGTCAATTAGGCCCAATAACATTTGGAAGTCTAAAAGAACCGCACAATTTTATTATTTTATCCCCATTGAAATTAAACTAAGCTAAACTGGAAGTTAGCCGACTCAGCCTGTGGAAGTGTCTTGTTTGCATGTTCTTTGGTTAGCCAGCCAGAAAGGCATGACCACAAACCAGGTTTGCACAAACCAGCCTGTTGTCTGCAGTCTTTATTTGCAGCACAGCTCACTGTGGCTGTTTGTTCCATTTCTTCTCTTCAATATGAAATAGATCACCTGACCAAGCAGCACTGAATATACCCATATTGTGTAAAATTTGTTTTAGTTCTGCCAAGTTGGCGAAAAATACATATTTCTTATAACTGCTTCACAATAAAATCCTCCTATTAGTTTGCTAGTGGAAACCCTTAATGGTAAGTAGCAACAGCAGGAAATGTTTGCTTTGTTTAACACAGCTTTACAGAAAACAGTAAAATGAGAGCTGACACTTCTCTCTAGTCACCAGCACAGACACGTGGTGAACCATTGAGAACAAGACACATCTTTCATATGAGTGAGGAAGCCTTCACCAGTTGCCTGCCATCAGCCCTTTTACCAGGTCGTGGTATGGTTGGTATCGTCTGTGTGGATGCAGAGGAACATGTGTATTCATGGCTTTGAGCAGCATGGCACAATTAAAGTGGGCTAGGGCCTGTGGAAAAACGTAATGTAAAACACTTTGAGTGGTTGGGACGGAGTATACAAGTACAGCAGACCATTTACCATTTGTTTGCATGCAATCAGTGTACCATTCTAGATGAGACCTGAATTTTATTTATTTTATGTTTAAAAAATATAAAATTGGGGTCTTGAGCCAAAAAAGGTTGGGAACCTTAGGGTTAGGTTTGGAGTATAGTTTGAAGTATTATGTACTAAGGAAATGTGTGGGTTTGTGGTAAATCATCCGTTGGTCTCTTAAGACCAAAGATGCCAAGAGACTGTGTGTGTGTTTGTGGTTGTTTGTGTGTGTGTGTGTGTGTGTGTGTGTGTGTGTGTGTGTGTGCAAGTGATTGATGTTTAGCTGACAGTGCAGTCAGACCAGAGGAACTAAACACAATTACTCTCCATTCATTTTCTTTCTAGAGGTCTCTGAGGGAAACACACACACATGCACATGTGCACGCACACACACACGCGCGCACACACACACACACACAAACACACACAGGCTCAGCATTTAAAAACAAACCAACGGCCTCTTCCTTTCTCTCTTTTAATTCTACTCTTAATTTCTACTCATTTACATGTGTCTCTGTGATCGATTGCAGTTTGTGGTTTGTTTCATTTTTTTCTTTCTGAGCTGATGTTTTTTTTCAAACTTAAATCTCACACTCACACACATCATCTCTTATTGAAGCAACACATTTATTTTCTCTGCTTACAGTACCTAACAAGAGTACTAGGATTTAGATTTAATGTTTGCTGCTGAAAGAAAGGCTAGGCTTCATTTTTACCTTGGTGTGTGTGACTGTTTCTGGCTGTGTTTTCATGCAGAAATTGAAAGTATTTTTACTGTAGATATCTATCATGTATCAGCAGTGTATGGATTTGGACACTCAGAATGGCAGTTGTCAGGGCAGAGCACAAAGGGTTTAATTTAAAACATCTAATACACAGCTCACTATAACACTCTGGTCTGATTTGCTGATAAAATCTTTCTTTCGTCTGTCATCTGTGAATATCAGACTGATGTTTGACGTAATGACCCACTATTCACTGAGCACAGAACTGTTGATTGCTGGTTAGAGTCTTTATCTTTTGACATGAAACACTGATTTGAATAATTACAGGCTTGCAAGAAAACTCAAAACACCTAAATACAACATGTTACTGCTAGCATCCACATCAGAACTGCAATCACTTTTGTAGGATTCAGAACATTTACCGGACATTTTCATGAAAGAATGAAAACAAGGTGGTGTCAGCTTACATTAAATGCATGGTTCACACTTAATACAAATTTAAATATTGTGGTGGGGGCAGAAATATCAGAGGGAGATACTTCTAAACTGGACAAAAAAAGCAAAACTGTGCATGGATAGACACCACTTGGGGTAACTATGTGATTTAAGTGAACTAATCCAAACACAGTCCACTTTCTGTGGGACTCGGAGAATTCACTTCTGTGGGATTCATCATTTTAAAAAACCACAGCATCACAACACTACTCCCCTAATTTGGGAGGGAAATGCTTCATGATTTGCGGTAGATGCTGGCATTGTGGTTCGATCATAGATTCATTGATCATGTATTTCGATTCTGGTCAATCAAATGTAATGGCTTATGATGAATTTGATAAAATTAAATGTGACTGAGGAATTTGAGGATGACTGGACTGTTTCTCAGATATCAGTCATTTCAGCAAATCCTTTATAATATCATATGTTTATGTTCAAGTGACAAAGCCCTATAGCACAGGAATTATGATTCTTTTCCTTCAAAGTGTGATGTTGTTCAAGCTCCAAAGTCCACAGAGATTGGAGGTCAGGGTGGATGTATGTGCCAGTAAAATGTTGAACAGAAGGTTGCTTTATGTTTCCCGTTTACAACTAATAGTGAACATTGGTTTCTGTTAACCATGACCACGATCGTTACATAACTTTAACATAGTGTTTATTATTGTAACTGTGACGACAAAGGTCCTCTATCCTTAACAAAGTCATTTGAACTCAAATCACAAAGTTGTTTTTGTGTTTAAACCCAACCAAACATTAACCACAATATTATATGATCAAACAGATTTAGACAATAAAGACAACTTACTACATCCTGCTGATCGTGGCATCAGATAAAAAAAAATGCAACTTATTTTGTCACATGAAACGAATATACTTGTAAATATGCTATAATACAGCACAGACACTGCAGATTGATGCCTGTCAGCACCCTTGAAATATTGACAGATGACACATTTTATGTCAACACTTGTTTTCAGGTAACAGATCCAAATTAAAGTCCAGAACAGGAACACCAACGCTATGTGCTTATCTGCTTTGCTGGCTAGTCAGAATTAGAGATGGAAGTAATGCATGTGCAGATGAGATGAATTTCCCCCCTAGGAATCGTTAAGCCCAAACACTTTGCAAAGCAATAATTGACGTGTGGTTTGATGTTCTTAATCTAATGCTCCGACAGTGTGTTGACACTGCAGGCGACGGACTGAAGCGTCAGCAGCTTGAGCATCTGCATTGTAGCACAGCCATGGTTTTTAGGTCATATGTTCTTTTCCATGGAAAATGTATCATTTTCTACATTCCTGATAACATCATTACATTTTCACTGTAGTCTGATTGTCCTGTATTTGGAAACATGCCAGAATGGCAATATATAAATCAATATATATATGTTTTGTGCTGATATGCTCCAAGCTGAATGGCCCACAATGTTTAAAGTAACACTTTTATATATAAATGTACTATTTACTTAAAACAAGGCAGTGGACACTTACAGAAACCTGATGAAAACCAGTTTGGTTCATTGTTGATCCCTTAAGGACTAATTGAGCGGCTAGTTTTGAATAAATGTGGTGACACCAGAGCTTGAACTGGAGAGATTCTCACCAGTACAGGGAACTGAA
This sequence comes from Lepomis macrochirus, assembly GCA_024633595.2. Taxonomy (NCBI): domain Eukaryota; kingdom Metazoa; phylum Chordata; class Actinopteri; order Centrarchiformes; family Centrarchidae; genus Lepomis; species Lepomis macrochirus. The sequence goes on along the minus strand of JALXJV020000004.1, from coordinate 11,250,354 downwards.
AATTAACATTATATAAATTATTAACTGCATGTGTCTTTTTATGCATGTTTCTCACAAGTTTCTTGGGCAAATGAGAAATGGTCAAGGAATGAAAATCTATTCTTGACCTTAGGGAAACTACAAACAATCCCAACTCAAGGTTCGCTAGGTTTTCTAGCTCTGGGACTTTCAACTGCATCACATGGTCTTCATCAGCAGAAGGAGTTTGCTCAGTTGTGATGGAGATAGATCTGTTGACATGTAAGATCACTAGCTGTTATGACTTCATCTGCAACACCCCCCCACGCCCTCTCCCAAACATCAAACATTGAGTGCTCATTTTCACAGCCTTATACCTGTGCATCTAGAATTGGAGTTGGCACAGAGGCACGAGTATCTAAACAAGATGGAAAGAGTGAACAAACAAAATAAAGAATCATCTGTAGCAGTTTTAAGACTTCTCATCCACGTTGGCTTATGAGTTACGTATTTATTGGCTGATGAAGACTTTGATGTGGTTGAAAGTTTCAGAAACAGCTTATAACTGGACCTTAAGTTTGGACTGTTTTTTCAAACTTCTGTGATGCTAAACTTAGAGGCCAACACAGATGTCATGGAAGAAATCACACCAGCTACTGAGGAAGACCGTTTAATGTTGAAAGATCTGAAAAAAGCTAGAAAATTAATCTTGTTAGGCTTGTTTTCAGACTAGTTAAAAGTTACCCAAACTGCCAGAGTTTTAGATAACTTTAAAGACATGTACTGACAGTAAACTCAAGGGCAAGACAGGTTTCTTGATACTGTATTTGTATTTGACTGAAATGTTTGCTTAATGAGCTTCACTTGTTTATCTGGTTTTCCCTGTCAAAAGCTCTACATGTTTTGCTGTCTGAATAAATTTTGCCAACATGAAAATGTTAATAGCCTTGTCAGCATCAGAGAGCTTGTTTGGCTATTCTTCTTCATTAATCTGTTGCATTCATGTTGAGATACGCTCCAGAGTTTTCCCCCAATCATGTGCAATGCCCTTGCAAGGGCTCTATCCTCCATCAGGTTGGATGGTTGCCTAGTTCTGAGAACTGAGTGTCTGCCTGGAGGCCAAACAGCAGAGACTTATGGGTACTACAGCATTTGTATTCTTTTTGACGCTCCAATATGTAAAGGTGATTTGTTAGAAACATAATTTAAACATTTCAAACTGCTGTCTCAGCCTAGTGAAACTATCTAAAAGTAAAAGTAAAAATTTTAAAATGTGACTTTATGGTGAGAACCAGCGGTGCTGCTTCTTCTAAGAGGATCTCACATTGACTTCCATCTTCAACCACAATGTAATATAGGTCTGATAGACTGGATAAATTCTTACTGGACTTTGTCTCTTTATTTATAGTTAAGGGACACACAACATACACAGACGGGCAGATGGTGCTATCATTAATCCTTCCAGTCTCTCATTAACACACCCACACACACACACACACCCACACACACACACACACGCATACACACGGTCGTGTGTGTCGGATGTATTGGAGGCTTAGGTTGTCCTGAGGGACCACTCCATTACACTGTCTGCTAGCAATTAGCACCAGTGCTAATGACAGGACAGTGACTGATGGTATTCACACACACGAATGGATGCAGGAAGGCACACACACACCACCAAGTACTTCATTATTCTGCGTACTAGCAATTAGCATCAGTGCTAACAACAGCAAAATGATAGAGGGTGCAATTACACACAGAAACTACTTCATTATTCTCTCTGCTGGCAATTAGTATCGGCATTAATGACAGTACGCACACACACACACAGACGTGCACACACAAACACGCGCACACACACACCTTTAAAGTTACAACAGTCACTAAAACTATGTGGATCAGTGAGCAGAATAAGGCCCTCAACATTGAATAACAGGTTCAGTTCCCTCTTGGCTTCCATGCTAAAGGGCCATCCACAACAGTGTTTTTTGAAGCATTCAGACTCACAACAGATTTTGTGACACTTTTTCCTGACTTTGAGTGACACGAGCATTTAAATCACACTTAGATGAAAGCAATAGTTCAATATTTTGGGGAGATTTTAGCAGAGCAAAGGGATAAAAAATACTCGTATTTGAAGAAATGAGTCCTTATATCTTAAATAAAAATTCCCAAAAAATAAAATCTAACTTAGATTGGAACAATCACGCTTAATAATTCAGTTTCTACATCTAAACTTTTGGAAATAAAACTCAGACATGTTCAAAATAAGGCAAGAAACTGGTTGCAACAAGCAGCCAGAAAAAGAGCACAGAGAATGGCCTGTATGCTGGGGAGCTGATGGAAGATTGGGAACATGTGGGCAGGTGGGCGTGAGAGTCAACAACAAGTAGATGGGCAAACTAACAACAGGCAAGATAACGCAGGTGATATTAAGAACTGGTTGCAGCCATGACCATTTCTCACTGTAACCTGGTTTGTTTTGTGCAGACCCTGCATTGCGCACTTAATATAAAAAGTCTCCAACACAGTCACAGGTGATTTTTATTAACAAAAACAATAACTAATCGAACAAAAAAATGAAAGTCCTCTCCACTCAAACATATGTTGTACTTATTGTTACTTCATTTGGTCGTTTGACCTGTAAAATATATGAGTTTGACACTAGAAAGATTCACATTCATGTACATAAGAGCATGATTTTGATTTGAGTGCCAGTCATGGTCCAGTATTATTTACTCATTTAGCACACACTGAGCAACCTAATCATTTCATTGTAATCCTGTTTGTGTCCACCTGATGAATTCAAGTCTGCTATTTACTCTCCATTTAGTTCTGGTTTGGGCAGGTAGTGTACAGTGGGTTCATCACAGCTCGTTTGATGACAACATCTGCCTGTTAATGCTGGAAATAAAGCTGTTGAGACTGACTCAAACAGTAAATGTACTGTAAAACAAAAAATATGAGCTAATTCAGACTAAAAAGCTCAATAGAGCTACAGAATTGATGAAAATGATCTCTGGGTTCATCAGCGGGAGCGGTATATGGCTTTCATATCAAAAGCCATAAACTGTACTTCTCTGTAGTCATAATTCAGTCCGCAAACTGAGCTCCTCCAACAGATTGTAGGCTATGAAGACAAAAGGGAGGAATACTGCATTGACTGTTCTACACACACACACACACACACACACATTCAGATGCATAGATAGTACACACAAACACAATAGAAATATCATGCATGCACATAAAAGCAGATCAATACTTGCTGATTAAGAAGGGACCACGGAGAGTTCTTCTCATCAAAGCAAATGAGGTTAACTAACTGACTGACAAACAGACTGATCACTGTGTGTGTGTGTGTACGCTCGCGTGCGCTACATCACCTTGATTCTAATTGCAGGCAGACAGTGTAATAGAGTTCTTGCATGTGTATGTGTAAGATGTATTGCTATCAATTTCACTGTCATCAATATTTCTGTGTGTGTGTCTGTGTGTGTGTGTACGTGTGTGAGATAGAGTGATTCCTCTTAGCATTTAAATTACTGCAAAGCTGAATCACTGCATGTAAACACATCTAGGGACATTTTCAATTGTCAAAGTGATATAGATCAAATCTATCTTGTTTGTATGGAGCAGCCTGTACACACCTGTAGACTGTTAAGAGTTGTAGTCCTCTCTTTTGAGTAGGACCCAGCAGAAGTTAATTAAATAAAAGTTATTTACATTTAGGTTGTAATAGTGACATTTCATGAAAAGGCAAATTTAATGCACATTTAATGCATAAATCGCATTGACACATTCTGTAAATCCAACATTGTGACTTAGTCACAGTATGGATAAGTCATGAATCTACATAGATCTGCAGCAATTATTTTTTTCAACTGATCAATTTATTGATTTATGTATAAAATGTGGATTATAATGTCTGCGGTAATGTCTTCAAGCTTCTTGTTTAGTCTAACCAGTCCATACCCCAACCATATTCAATTTACAACTGCAGAGAAAAGCAGCAAATCCTTGAGATGCTGGAACCAGAGAATTTTTGGCATCGTTGATTGATAAATGATGTAAACAATCTATTAACAATTTAACTATTAAACATGTTGACAAGTAATTTACTATTACTAGACTAAACAATTGATCATGTACTTTACATATTTATTGTGCTTAGGGCTGAACGATTTGGGGGAAAAATCAAATTTTTTTAGATTTTTCTGCCAGATATTGCGATTACAATTTGATTTCTGATTTTGTTTTTTAAAGTTCAACTAAAGTTCAATATTTACTGCTAATCTATTCCTGACGGAAGCCACTTCAAGCAGCACAGAGCAGATGAACCGGGAAGGAAGTCAAACACAGAATTTTGAAATTAAAACACTGTGTGCAGATTCGTGATTGTATATCAACAAAACAAACAAAAAAGAAAAATTTTAACTGAGTAGCCTACCTTATCAAGATAGAAGCACAAAAAACAAGGACAGTTGAACAAGTCAACAAAATCTGAACAAGTCTGCAAAATCAGGCAGGCAATACGCTCTTATTCTGAAATGCTCCATATGGGATATGTAGCCTGTGGAGAGCGGCACAAAACGGCTCACAGAGAACTGTTATCCATAGTTGAAGCATAAAAAATGACAAATTAACAGCCCATCAACAACGTAGGGCATGCTAAACTCTGCTGAAACACTTTAGTGTGAGTTGTCGATGGACAAAACCATGGCACAGCAGCTGACTGTGTCAGTTCGCTTAATGTCATGATCCTACGTTATCCTCCAGTTTTGTTTGTTTGATGTTGATTGGTGAGTAGGACTGTAACAGGAGGCACATGTTGTGATTAGTTAGCAAGAATGTGTAACTGCATGACTGTTTACATTTATTCATTTAGCTGACACTTATCGAAATTGACTTACAATTGCTATACATGTCGGAGGTCGCACACCTCTGGAGCAACAAGGGGTTAAGTGTCTTGCTCAGGGACACAGTGGGGGATTGAACCCGGGTCTTTCTCACACCAAAGGCAGGCGTCTTATCCATTGCATCATCAACACCCCTAGTTTAAAACCAGTCAGATGCGCTTTATAAGTAATCTACATTTTAATCAGCATCTTCACGATTAGCTTATCCCGTTCTTTCAAATCGTTTTTGAAAACGATTAATCGTTCAGCCCTAATTGTGTTCTAGATATGGTACTGTAATTATATTTTGCCAATGATATATCACAAAGAGGATACTGTGACATTCAAGGAAATTAGCTCTGATACACCATGCATGAATCAAATCGTCATGGAAAACATTCTGTTTTATAGACAGCTGATAATAAACCCTGTATCCACAGTGTTGGCAATGTCTTTACATATATACTGACTTTCAACATTGCACACAATAACCTTACACAACATAGGCCTTAAAGGCACTATAAGGAAAACACCACAAAGTATATAAATCTCGATTACTATACAATAATGGTCTGTAATATACACACCATGGTCTGTATGGTCACATTGCTCAACCCCTGTGACCCTAGGCCTGGTTCACTATCAAAAAAGTGAAAATTCAAACAAACTTGCACTGGCCTGCTGTCGAGTCACATATTTTGCAAAATATACTGTTCTGTTATTCAGATCTGCTCACTCATTGGCTACTGTGGCTCATTCCTTGGGCTAATTGTGTACTTTAGTGTATCATTCTCACATCACTCAGTAGTTTGGAAGCCAATCATGGTCCAGTATTACTTTCTCATCCAGCACACACAAAGCAACATAATCACACTATTGTAGTCATGTTTTGTCCACTGGATGAATGCAAGTCTACTATTCCCTATTTAGTTTTGGTAGGCAGGTAGTGACAGTGGGTTGTTTGATGAAAACAACTGCCTGCTGCTGGTGTGAAATGAAGCTGATGGCCCAATCCCAATCTCCACCCTCACAGACTCACAGACTTTGAGGCGCGTTCCCGGGAAGTCCGTGAGGGCTTAGGGCTCTCCCACTGTCAAATCGTCAAGTGCGCGAGGGCTCTCTCGCGGACATTTTGAGCCCTTTTTAGACCCTTTCCGTAAGTCCGCATTTCTGCAGACTTTGGCTGAGGGAATTGCCCACAGTTCATAGCGGTATGACGTGAAACACGGGGGTTACCAGGGGAAGCCCGAAAGGAGACAAATATCACGGGGAAATCCACGTTATAAGAGAAGAAGAAAACAGTAAACAAACAAGCATCAACACCTACGCTGATGTCAGAATTGTTTTCTTAAACGTTTTCTTAACTTAAGATGCTGCATAGAACACATGAAGTCAGAGGAATGCAATAACCTTATTACACACTTAATTTATTCAACTATTCATTTTAGTTTTTGCTTAATGATGCTGTTTGACCAACAATAGTGTATCGATTATTGACAATTATATATTTACATTTAGGCTACCTCTCCTCCACTCTGACTGGCGAGAGCCTGCAGAACTTAAAAATAAGCCAAAAACATAAAATAAAAAGTGTGCAACGTGTTTCAGTGTCGTCAAGGTAACATGATAAAGTGGCAAAGTGTTGTCTCGTTCCTGTTTACAGCATTTTGAGCCCTTGCAGCCTCTTAAACTCAATCACTTTCCAAGTGATGTCAGTAAAGTCTGTGAGGGTTCAGGGCTTAGGGCTTAGGGGGGACATTGGGATTGGGCCATTGAGACCTGTGACGCCCTGTGGGGTCATGCATGGGTGTGGCCAATCTCTATCCCTTGCAGGTGAAGAGCAGAGACTGATTGCAGTAGCTCTGGGCACCTGGGCTAATTGGTCTGTAGCGTATTTATAACGCCTTCTTCTCATTCTTGGGGAGGTCGCTACTGGGCTAAAGATGGACCTCTCTGTAGTTATTGTTTCTTGCACATTACACCCTCACACATCCACCATTCTGACCTGAGTGAAACCGCTGATGTTCATATCCCATACTTGTTCACCTTTACTTTGGCACCAGCTTTAATATGGTTCATTTTGGTTTAAATAAACATATTTTGTTAAACTTCTACCATGGTGTGTCTCCCTTTTGTTGTGGTGTTTTGAACCAGGTCAAAACAGTAAAAAGAGCAAAATGAGGTTGAGTTAGTGAGAATTAACTGGTTAGTATCTCTTCATTTTGACTAAATGTGTGACGGTAATCAAATATCAGTCTTCCACTCAGTTGTGCTTTGTTTAGTTTGCAGTGCAGCATCAGGTATCAAATGAGTGAGCTGGAATAGAGCAAAAATTGTATCAGGTCCCTGGTTGATGTGGGGTTAGTACCTAATGTATTTAAACGGTAGAAGCTAGAGGAAGGTTTTTAAAAAAAAACAATACTCATGAGAAAATTCAAACACATAAGCTCAATCAGACTCCTTCCGCCCTAAGCAGTCTATCCAGCTATTGTATCAGTGTCAGCTCATCAGAGCACGTCTGATTGTATGGTGCTAATGAATCCTTGGTCTGAATAGGAGTATAATTGTAGTGGTCTGTTATGTTGTGTGAATCTTGTGGTTAAGAATTTGTTTGAGTAGATATGAAGCTTTCATGAATTAATAATGAATGATTGTGATTTGTTGCATTGGTTAACACAGGCCAAACAAATCATTAGAAATGTTACACAGCTAAGAAATGTGTAAACAAGACTAGATTCAGTATCTGCAGAGCCTGCAAAGTGACATAATTATTAGTGTACAATGCCAGTTTTTTTCCTTTTTAAAAATAATTTATTTTGAATTTGCCAGAATATCAGTTTTGCTGCATAAATGACAGCATTTGCAATATTATAGAAACGGATCATCATATATGTGGGCAAATTGTGTTGTGTTTTGACACTGCTTTCTGCGCAGAGCTTTGTGTTGCTGTGCAAACATCATACGGAGTTCTATTGCCGGTTGATGTGTTGATGTTTGGATCAAGACATCAGTCTTCTCAAGTATTTGAGCTACAGAGCTAAGCATCCAATTTTCTGAAAAATAATTACTTTGTGATCTTTGGAAAACCAAGAAACATTGCAACCACCTGGATGAAAAAATATCCAATTGGCTGTGCAACAAAAAATATTTTGAACCTGTTTCCCAAGTTGCAACTTTTGTGGGTATGTTCACAGTTGCTTCATTGTGATGATATAATGGTTGCCTACTTAACCCCCATTTTTTAAATGGTCCAATAAATTCAAGAAGAAACACATTTGTGAAATGTTTTACAATTGCATTTGATTACACCGGTTATATCTAGAAGAAAACAACATATCGGTACAGGGTGTTGAGATGTTCCAGTTACCTTGCACAACCTTAAACAGCGATGTGGCTTATATTGTCAAAATTTGACTGCCAGCAGGCCACAGAATTGAGAGACTTTGTGTTTGCACTGTCCAGCCTGACCCCAAACCTCTACTGTCCCTTGTTTGTCTTACAACTGCTCAGCAGGCTTAAAGAAGTTGAAACTGGGTGCAAAATTACTCTTTCACAGTGCAGCGCAGAGGCGACACATCAGTTTCTGTCGAGTGTAGAGAGGTCAGCTGACCTCCATTATGTTTTCATGTTTTTCTCACAACACGTTGAAGGAAAATATTCCTACACCTCTGTAGGCTCTTCATTCATTGACTGGAGAGTGTGCATGGATGTGTGTGCATGTGTGTGTGTGTGTGTGTGTGTGTGTGTGTGTGTGTGTGTTATAGCGTTCACCCCAGCCCACTGTGTTGCTGATCACAAAGCTAATTGTGATGAAGTGTTAATTAAAATGGATATGTGGATGGATACTGTGGCTCTGTCAGGAATCAAAGCCTGGCTGGTAAACACTCGACTAATCAGAAAAACTACTTTAGCCTCTAATAGCTGAATGAGAAGCAGCTCTGGGACTCAGTGGGGACAGAAACATTCACTTGTTCTATGCAAGCTGCAATACAAAGTCATATTAAAATACTTGTATATTAAACAGTCATGGCTGTCGAAGCTGTCACATCAGGGTCTGTACTTGATTATTTTAATCGGAGTAATCAGAACCCAGTGAACTATTCAGTTTAATCAAATACCACTCTAGTAAGACAAAAGACATTGGGTATAAAATTCCCTGCTGGAGGATGATTGACATCACAGCATGCCACTCCTATTTTATTTACTAATGAAATAGACTAACCTCATGGTTCTAGTTTTTTTAGCTACATAATTTTTTACTGTTAGATCAGTGTTTATTCTGGATAAAGTACATCAGGAGAGTTTGAACTTGGAATGAAGTCCTCACCAAAAAAGTGTAAAATCAAATCTTTGCTACAGATATGTTTTCGACTTACAGCCAGGGAAAATGGACAGCTAACACAAGCCGATACTGACAAAACCTTTCACCTTTGCCTAGTCAACTTTGTTATACCCATTTAACTACTAGGAATTGAGATGGAAGCATTACAACAACGGCACTGTTATGGCAGAGCTAGTGAACCCACGAGCCAGAATCAGTGAAACAAGAAACAGGAGTATAATTTGCAAGATGATTTATTTACAACCTTAACAAATGTGAACTGGGAGTGAACTTGATCCAAAGAGGTACACCGAGAAGGGAGAATCCAGACAGGGGAAAGCCAGAGGGTTAGCAGAGCCAAGCAGGGTCCATAATTTAGAGGCAAATCCTATAGGTCACCTGTTGGATACAGGGATTGGAGCAGAGAAGACAGATATGCTGTATAAGCAAAGACATGGTTAGTTGCTATTCACAAAATTACAAAAACTAGTACTATGCAGAGGCTTAAAACATAGACTGACTCAACATGAGCTTGGATCTGGCGAAGTGTAACAGCGCTTGTTTTCTTGTAGGAGACTTGATTGCAGAATGGGAGGCAGCTGGTGAGACTCAACTCAGGACTCTGCTTGAGTAATCACACACACTCTTTCTCACACAGACACACACAAACACACACACGCACACACACACACACGCACACACAGAGAAAGAGATAGAGCAAGGGGGGGCTAGGTAGACCTTGAGGCCATCACGGGTACGCCCTTCGAGTACTGTGCCAAAATCTGCAGTTCCTCAAATGACCACTTTAAGCTTGCTCCAAAAGCAAGTCAATCCCTATAGACCCCCATCTTGCAATGGCCACCGTTACAGCATAAATAAGCATGTTTTACAGCCTGGTAAAAAAAAAAAAACAGGTTTGGTCTTTATAGTAAATTTTCCCATTCAGGAATCATTTATCTGTGCAGGGAGTGAATTTGAACTTGAATTCACCCGTTTAAATTATATTAAGTCTTAAAGTTATGCAGCAACCAGGTGACGCTCCACCTCTTTTGCCCAATTTTGGATTAGCCATGTGTTAGTCAACATGCCCACATGGCATGTCTGTTTGTGTGTAGGTGTGTGTGGGTGAAAAGTAACCACATGAGGATTGAGTCCAGATGCTATTATTTGTGTTTTAATTTTTCTAGCCAGCAGGTATGTGTGTGTATCTGTGTGTGAGTTTACATAAGTCTAGATTTTAGTGTGTATTTTGCACATGAGTGTTTTTGAGAACGAAAGGAAAGGCAAAATTATATTTTTTTTGTTGTCAGCTATGGAACAAAAATGAGAATGTAAACAGTAACAACATTTATAATAAGACAAGATTTAGATTTTTTTTAATGTCTTTACAGTGTAACCATGAGGGTGTTACTTGGTGTTTCTCAAAACCAAGAATGCAAAGAACGGACTTGTGTTTTTGGGAAGAACGTTCTTGCTAGTCGCTCTTGGAAGAATGAACTTGCAATGTCACAAGCACACAAAACACTGCTGACAGAAGTTTCACAAGACTATATTTTTCTGTACATTATCCAGATGTCTCTTGATTTAAGTTAAAACCTTACAACATTACTCAGAATGTAATGACAGAATAACAGCGGTAGGAACATTAAAACTATCTTACAGCTGTGGGTCTTTACTCTGCCGTTGTTGCTGGACTCTCTGCTGTGTTGGGTGCAGTGATCTGTGTGTCTGTTGAGGGCTCTGTGAGATGACTGGCAGGCCGGCTCATTACCTTCCCCCCCGGCTGCAATTGATGGCTGCAGAGCGTCACAACTCCGAAAACGTTTGAGCAAATTTTCGATTCGTCATCATTTTTATTGAAACTACCAATATTCAACCTTTGCACAGTTGATTTCTTTAGACTTAGTAATAAAATAACATACGAAAATAGTAAGTATTAGTAATAGTATATAGTAATAGTAATAGTAATAGTTATGATGTAGGCCTCTCTCTCAGCTTCTTTCCACCCCTTGCTTGAATGCCGGGATATCTCTGACATCAAGTTCACACAAGTTACCAGCCGATGCATCCTCAGTAAAATGGGTGTGTCAAGAACACTTCGGGGAATTTTAACCGTTCTTGCCAAAATGCAAACTTGTGTGTTGGGACAGTACTTTGGCCACAAAAGATGATGTACACAAGTACAGACAAGAACACAGATTGAGAAAGTCCCTCTGTGTTTGTGTTGTGTGTTTCAGACATTATACTGCCAAATTGAACTGGGATCTCAATCACTAAGGGCAATACAGAAAACACACACACACACACTTTTTATGGTGTCATTTTTATGTAAAATGTAAAGGAATTCCATAAATTTCCCTCTTTGCAATACAGTCTTTGCTGGTCTTTCTTACAGATTGCCACAGTGTTCACTACTCCCTGACCTTTGACAATGGTCAAAGGGTGGGAGTGATTATGCTCTTCTCAATGACCTCTGGTCACTGACCATGTCTTTTGTTTTAGTAGTATTTAGCCTTAGAAAATGATTTTTACACCAGTGTTCAAACACATCAATTACAGGCACATGAGATGTCTTTCCATCTTGGATAAGACTGATGATGACAGTGTAATCAGCAAAGGTAAGGGTGTGTCTATAACTACTGACTCCTAGAATAGAGGAATAGAGGATGTAACGAGAAAAAATCTTTGTGGTGCTCCAGTGGAACATAAGTACTGTTGTGGAAAGGCAGCAGTAAATCAACCCTGTGGGGGTCTGAAGTGCATGAAAACAGCTTGTTTGTAGTCCAGCGTTTTCCTTTTGTTCTCTTTGACGTCACAGAAAAATGCGCTCCATAGTACTCGCCTAGCAGCTAGTCCAACACACCCTCAAAAATACCGGTGGAAACACACACTGAGCTGCAGCATAGTGTCAAGAGGTCCGCCTGCTACATCTCCTCTCCATTCCAAACACTAGCTACCCTCCAGGCATTCAATGGACAGAAAGTTGTTACTATGATGTGGAGATAGAGCTCACTTAAGACTTTATGAATGAAAGATATAAAGCCCCTGCGACGCTGGAGCCAATACCAGGTGATATCAGGCAAAAGGGGGGGTACACCCTGGACAGGTCACCAATCCATCGCAAGGCCACACATTGACAACCAGTCACACTCACACCTAAGGACAATTTAGGGTCACCAATTAAACTAGTCCACGTGACCCTGGACGGTGGGAGGAAGCCGGAGCACCCGGAGAGACACGGGGAGAACATGCAAACTCCACACAGAAAGGCCGGGCTGTGAGGCGACAATGCTAACCACTGCACCACCGTGCCGCCTCGGTTGAAAGATACATTTTTTACAAATTAATAACTCACCACTCTGAACCTCTTGCTCCAGTCCATGTTGCTAAGCTAGTAAGGGGAACGTATACAGCTGAACCGAAGCCGTGGTTACCGGTCTTTTCAGGACCTGCCCTTCTCTGTTTCTGATTGGCTCCTTAACTAGGAACTGCACATGTGCAACTCCCACCAAAGATCATTTAGAGGTGAGATGCCTCACAAGCCCCATTGCTGTGCTCTCATTGTTCTCTTATCCTCCAGGTACTGATTGGGGAATCACAGGCAGCTGCTGCCAATCACTAGTTTCAACTGTGAGGCAGGAGGGGGGCAAGGACAGAACCTGGAGAACTACAAGAGAAGGAGAAGCACACACAACACAGGGCACATGGCTTTAGGGCATACTTGCATTGATATTTCAGGTATCATGTTTTTTGAGATTTGTATTCCACATGATTGAATTTTTTTTCACAGTTTCACAGTTTTTAGCTCACTAAAAAGCTGTGCACCTACACTCATAATGAGGGCAGAAGATAGAGGGAGGAACAGTTTGGGGCAAATTAGGTGGAAAATTAAATCAATTACTTATTACTTGTTAATCATTAAAAAGTAATTACATTACAAATTAATCAACAGCTAGTTAGTCACATCTCTTAATTTCTTTCTGTTATTCAGCACAGCTTCGCTCCAAAGCATCACATCCACACATCCCAGTATTTAACATGTGAAGAAACATAAGATGAGACAGTAGCTTTTTGTGTTTTACTTTTTATTGTATACTTTTCTCATAGTCTCTTGTTCTTTGAGTAATTTGTAACTATGTTAACACAAATGTACACAAGTTTACTGACATTAAAGTCATTTCATCTCCAGCTAGTTTCATGGAGACCACTTAGCTCATATAGCAATCAATTCAGGTACACCACTGCCTGTCACGCAGAAGCTAGTCCTACACACCCTAACCCACACAAACACATGCCATACCTGTGGACAAGTGGGACACCCTCTGTGTTACATTTGCATGTTAACATCTCCACCTTTTTATCTGTCAAATTAGCCGTGCAGTCCCCGTGGCAGATCCTAATCCTCCAGGAGAGAGAATGGAGCTATCAGGTGGTCAAAAAAATCTTCATGTCAAACAAGTAATTTCAGTTTTTACCAAATTACTTAAGGTAGAAATGTGAAGTTAAGTGTAAGAGGATTCAAAATGCCTGCCAGTGTCACAAAGATAAATGAGATAATTTCAACTTATTTAAAAGGTACATATGTGGATCATTTTTAACCACAAGTACTGGTGTAATTTAGTTCAGCAAATGAGATCATGACAGAGATGACTGGTCACTTCTGTCTCATAAAAGAGGTGTTTTCTCATTTTTCTCCAAACGAGAGACCATATATTTCTCATAACCACTGCCCTTCCTCTCCATCCTTCCTCCCAGAAGAGAAACGTGTCAAAGTCCTTTCACTCCCTGCACTATTGATTTTAAAATGCTTCACAGAGCACCTTTAATTTGAACCAGCAATGATTGATTACTTTGTGTCTGTATTGGACTTTGTAGGTTGCCAGATTAGCTAACAACTTTAGTCCTTGTTTGTCTTTCCTGCATTTTGGTGCTAGAAATTGAAAGAAATGTACATTTGGTGTCAAGGATCATGGTCTCTAGGCCTCAAACTATAAACTTCTGGCCAGATTTCCATCAAATCTGCACAGAGCAGATGGAATAAAAGCTGCCTTGCTTTGATAAGTTTAGACCATTTGGCCTGAAAAGCATCTGCAGGTAACTTAATAATTAACTATGGACTCTTGCTCTATCAAATTTTTGCTCCTTTGTATTTATTGTGATGTATTCCATTGATGGAGAGTAGTTTTGTCCTCTGACAAAAATACCACATGTGTAGCTTGTACTTCCTTTAGTTAAAGTCAACCAAAATCTTAATCATCACCCTCCTGATTGGTTCAGTACTGATGTAAGGAGAATATGGGGGCTGAAATCACCTGTGAGTAATAATGTGTGTATGTGTATTGTTTTCCATGTGTGGTGTTATTTAACATTTGCCTGTTAAAAGCCTAGCGAGGATCTCGGTGAGATCAAAATTTTGCTTTATTAAATTTATTGGGTCCATCAGACACAGTGTGCATATCCTTTTTCCTCCATTTAATGGCTGCATTGACATTATGTTTGAAATTGACCTTCATTGTACCACAGGAGTCAACCCTATTGATCTAGTGACTCCATTCACTACATTGCAGTCTCTACAGAGACTACTGGCTGTCGTGTCGAGTCCCCACAGTTAAGGTCATGTTTTTTGTTTCCTTGTCTGTAGCCACTGCCTGTTTTGTGTGGTTACTCATCTTGTGTCTCGCTTCAGGTCTTTGTCTGCCTCCCCTCCATGTGCGATTACCTGTCCCCGCCCTAATGTGCTCCTATGTGTCATTGTCTCCCCGGCCCTAGTGTATAAACCTTTCCTCCCTGATGTCTTTGCCAGATTGTCTTGTTACCTGGTGACAGAGATCCAGCTGTTTCCTAGTGTTTTTTCTACTGAGAGCTTCGACCAAAGCCTTGCTTTTTGACCCTGATTCCAGTGTAGTGTTTTTCTGCTGATTCTTTGTGCACCTTGTCCAACAAATCTGTTGTTTGAACTAACTAGCTATCTAGATTCGAGCTTCTGTGAGTCCACTACCATTGTGTGTAGCCTTGATACTGGCAGGGCTTTGTAAATTTAAACTTGTGTTCACTTGTGCTATTACAGAATCAGAATATTTGACAGGTTTTTTAAAAAATATCACTTTATTTGGAGGTCAAACTAAATGTGCACCTAAAATACCGATATTAACCCCTCAGTACACAAGAAAATTATAATAAAAATCTGTCACAAAAACAGTTTACAGGGTTAGTATAGTGAGTGACTGATGAGGGAAGTGAAAACAGGCATGTTAAATCTCAAAACGTTCAAAGTGCAATGGTACAAAACAGGCTTTGAGGTATGTTTTCTCTCATTTGGTAAGTGTGTCAGCACTATTTCCCTATCAGCAGGGTGTTCAAGGCACTACCGTTTGCTGAATGCTAGAAGCTCCAGTGATGACACAAACACTCAGAGGGAGCAAAGTCAGTGGTCAGCCGAGCAGTGAGACCGCTCTGGAAACAGTGAACCAGGTGAAGATAACCCGAGATGACAACAATGCTAGTTACTGTAAGTAAGTGCAATAAAACCTTCGCAAGTAAAAAGCCAATATTTTATCAATACACCTGCCAAGAAGCACAAACATGTAAACCTGTACAAAGCAGTATATGCAGAGTATAAAAAAGACTTGTGTGTTGTAAACATTGCTGTTGCTGCCCTAGAAACATTTAGTTTATATATATTAAATTCTAATTCTCTTCTGAACACAGTATTCAGCGCAGTAGTAGTGGTTTTAACAGTATTATTAATTTATTATTTCTTTATTGTTGTGGGACAGGAGAGGAGAGTAGGACAGAAGAGGAAACAATGCAGTGGAGAGGAGACAGCATAACTTTCTTATTCATCGTTATCAGATGACAAACCCCGACCCCCACCCAAGCTACGGTTCGCCCAGTAAAATGTGGCTTTCCATCACTGATTAGTAGTGAATAACAAATTTGTAATGCTGACGTTTTTTCAGTCAATTCCATGGCACTCACTGCTTGGAGTAGTTAACGTTTTCCACGTCGATAGAAGAAATGTTGATCTGAGGTTATTACTAAAAATCAACTAACAACAACCTTTACTGCTCCTTCAATTTCCTCCCCATTCATTGCTATGTTTGTGGCCATTGACTGGTAGATTATTTCTCCAACCAGGGAAACAACTGTTAATGAGCACAGTAGACCATTAATGTATGTTTTAAATACATGTTTTTATCTGTTTGTACTGTAAATGCATGCAAACCAAATGTCCTTTGTTGGACATTAATATATGAATTGAACTGAACTATACTGAATGGAACAGATGTCAGTGATGATGTACCAAGAAGCCCCTTCTTCCATTCAGTCGAAATTATATGTCTGTTTTAAACAGCGCTGGTGCTTTGGGGCTGTACTGTGCGGATAATTAGAGTGTTAGAAAGGTGATGATAAATACATTGTTACTACAGAAACTGTCAGTGTGATGGATGAATGTGTAGATGGCAGATGGTCGGTTTAGAGATGACTAGGTTAAAAAAAATGAAAAATGAGGTGGAGGGATGGATGAAGACTAATGAATGTATGACTGGACTGTTGATGGAGGATGAATGGACATATGGATTACAGGAATATACCAATGATAACCTTGCACATTGATCTACATTACTGAAAAATGTTGTTTGATGTAGCAAAATAACTTTTTCAGCTGGGAAGTCAGAATTCTTTCTGTTAAAATCAGGAAAGTTATCAAAACCCAATGCTGAACGTGAGAGGAACTGGCAGGTTTGTTGTTTTTCTGTCAGGCTGAAGGCAACAGGAACCTGCTGCTAAGTGCAACCTGGGGAAGCTTACTGCAGTGACAAAAAACTCAGACAGCATGACAACAGAAACGAGGGCTGTGGTAAACGAGCAACAAGGCACCTGAGGACATATGAGGGCTCAGGAGCTGTTTGATTGGTCATCAGGGTACAGAAACCCTCTAACAAGCTCAGGAAGCCGCACCTCCAAACTATTCGTTTGCAAGCATCAACAACAAGACATTACCTCAGTAAACAAAGGCAATGAACCAGAAAATGAAATGAAATGAAAGACACTTTTCTAAAATACAACAAAGACTATCATGAACTTTTAGAACAATGACCACCCTGACTATTCAGCCAGTAAGCTTGTTTCCACTCCTGAATCACAGGCAGTTAAATGTTTCCTTTGGTGTATTAGGGCTTTTAAACTTTGTCCAAATGAGCTGCTGCTGGTTTCCAGCGTCTGGTCCCCAGGGCCTGATCTGATAGGCTGAACGGAAAGCACGGAGTGCCCCAGAGAGCCTGTTAGACTGACACCTTTGACAACAAGCTGTCAATGTTAGCCATAATCATATGCTGACATTATGTGATATCATGAGAACATGAGCCTCTTTAACTATTCTTGTTTTTAAAAGAAAATGTGGACTATTTATTCTTCAGATTGACAAAAGACTCTGACTCACAATTGACCCCTCGCTAAACCACACCCCCTGGTTACTGTTGCAGTCGAACAAACTGTCGGACCAGACAGACTTTTATCACAGCACTGCCACTGTTTATCACTGCACTCCCCAGAGAAATATTGTCTAATTTTTCAGAAAAACTCTCATCTCAAAAGGAAACAGACAGTTTTGGAGTTGCATTGTGTATTTGAAGGTTGTATTCAGGCTGTCAAACAAACTCACTCTAACTTAACTCTATTGAGAAAGAGGACGACGATATTAAGGATCCTCATTGTTTCTGTACAGCTGGTTAGGCCTCTATTCACTATTACATCATTAAAAAGCAGAACAGTAGGGCTTTATAACACAGCCTACATTTTTCTAGATTTGTTTTAGGTTTTGCAAAGGGAATAAATTGTTCTTCTCCTTTCAACCTCTCTGGGTAGAGACTGTAATTATCACAAGTGCCCCAGGAATAATGTTTGACCATATCTTAGAAAAACACAGCAAAAAAAGCTACAAAACGACTCATCGGACCTCAGTTAGAGCAAGTCCTATACTGTGCTGTGATTTGCCAGCTACGTGTTCGTTGTGTGGCTTAGGGAAGGGTCAATTTCACACCACATACCGAGTGTATACAGCATATACCCTATGGTAATTGTAATAGTAAAATGTTTTTGCAGCTAGTATACAGAAAAAAAATGTACTGTACTGTTTGTGTGAACATTTCATTTTAAACCCAATGTCTAACTGTGACATAAATTATCATCAATTGAGTAAGTGTCATTTACCTGACAGTCCATTTCATCTGCTGGTTTCACTAAAGTCCATTCTTTATCAACCGTGACATGCATGCATGAAAGTGACGGTCATAGGACAGAGGAATCAACATTTTTGCACAAAGGATCCACATGGTGGGGCGGTGGGGCGGTGCAGTGGTTAGCACTATCGCCTCACAGCAAGAAGGTCATGGGTTGAAACCCTGGTTGCCCCGGCCTTTCTGTGTGGAGTTTGCATGGTCTCCCCGTGTCCACGTGGGTTCTCTCCGGGTGCTCCGGCTTCCTCCCACCATCCAAAGACATGCAGGCTAGGTTAATTGGTGTTTCCCAAATTGTCCTTAGATGTGAGTGTGAGTGGTTGTCTGTCTGTGTGTGGCCCTGCGATGGATTGGCGACCTCTCCAGGGAGTACCACGCCTTTCACCCAATGTCAGCTGGGATAGGCTCCAGCCCCCCCGCGACCCTGTACGCAGGATAAGCGGTTGACGATGGATGGATGGATCCACATGGTGTCTATGTTAAAGATGTACTTGATTTGCCAAAACAATGGAATACACTCAGAATGCAGTACATCTATGACAAATACATCTCTGACAGTATACTTCACATTGTTGACTGTTACTTCAGACTCACAGATCGCTTTCTCTGTTAAATCACAGAGGTTGTGATTAACCATTAGGGATTAACCATCTGCAGCTCCACAGGTAAAGAGAAAAAATCACCTACCATTGTCATTTCAAGAAGAAATTGTTGATATTAATTTCTTGCTGTGTTTTTTTTAAGGAGAACTATGATGCTTTTATGGCTTACCACCTGCAGAAAAGTGGTTTTGACATGTCACAAAGTCCAGAACTGAAAAGGTTTATACATTCTGATGATTTTTTTGATGAGGCCTCAAAAGCTATTCGATCCCCATACATAATAAAACACCTTTGTAAATCCAAACTTAACAAGACAGAACCTGTCCATAAGTTAAGGGGCTCTGTAGGACACTCAGTGGGCTCCTATTCATATGTACCCATTGATAAAGTGCTGAAAAATTACTGTTCTCATGAGGACATTCGGGATCAAATTCTGAATGAGAATAATCCAGAGACAGCGAATTTTTAACAGGCTACTGTGATGGAGAAATTTTCAAACAACACATGTTTTTTAAAGATTACATAATAGCACTGCGGCTGCATTTCTATGATGATGAATTGAAAGTAGTTAACCCATTGGCGTCAAAAGGAACCAAGCACAAGCTGTGCACATTGTATTATACTGTAGGCAATTTGGACAACAAGTATAGATCGCAGCAGAGACATATTCATTTAGCGGTGTTGGTGCGTTATTCATATCTTAAACAGTGTGGTTTGGATGTCATCTTAAAACCTTTGCTAAATGATCTTAAAAAAACTCGCAACTGATGGTTTTACAGTAACTGTTGATGAAACTGAACACACATTTCATGCTGCTCTTGCAACTTTATCGGTGAAATTGGTGGATTTACCATGTCATTTAACTCTGGTAGAATTTGTTATTGTGTGGCTTCTTATGGAGATATAAAACACATTTGAGTAAGACAGCTTTGTTTTAAGAACATCTGAGGTTCATCAGTGTCATCTTGCACGCATTCAACAAATTCCTGATGACAAAATGACTTATGGTGTGAATGGTCCTTCACCTTTCAAAGAGTTGCAATATTTTGATGTGAGAAAAGCTTTAGCACCGGACATAATGCACAATTTGTTATAGGGTGTAATTCCACTTGTTATGAAGCTAGTTATTGGTAAAGCTAGTTATTGGATCTGCTTCTCAAAAGCCTTTTCAAGCTTTGGCCTTTTGTAATGGTCCACCGTATGCCACCTGATTGTAAATATTGGCAAGTTTTCCCATTGTGTCGAGAGAATACTGAGATCGTTATGGCTCCAAAGGTGAGGAGAGAACCTTTTTTGTTAAATGTACTTGGTCAAGAGTTCCTGACAGAAATGAAAGATGTGTTTGTGGGTGTTATTAATCCAAAGTGTCATTACATCATTCATTATTCAAGACTGATACAAATGTATGGGCCACCGTGTTTGTTATGGTGCATGAGATGTGAGGCCAAACACCAATATTTTAAAATGGTTGCCCATAACAGCAGAAACTGTAAAAATAGCTACAACACTGAGCAACAGACACCAGCTCAGACAGTGCTGTGAGTTTTATGGGAGTATGATGGGTGAATTTGAGAAAGTGTCGGTAAAAATCATTAGAATGTATAAACCTTTTCAGTTCTGGACTTTGAGACACGTCAAAACCACTTTTTGGCAAAGCATCATAGTTCTCCTTAAAAAAAACACAGCAAGAAATTAATATCATTTCTGAGCTTTCATCACCAGCGGGGAAATGTGAGATGACCATGTCACATTCTCTGTGATGCTGATTCCCAGGAACCAGATACTGTTCAACTGCTCCACCTCAGCACCACTGATGACAGAGTTCATGCCTTTATCTCTTAAAATCAATGATCAGCTCCTTGGTTTTGCTGATGTTGAGCAGTAGGTTGTTCTCTGAGCACCACTCTACAAGGAAAGAGAACAAATTATGTGACATGGGGAAAAATACATTGACAGAGAGATTGAGCAAGCAAGGGAGAGAGAAAATAAGATCAGATGACCAATTAAATTACATACGTATAAGAAAAGCACAATGAGACGCCAGAGGTGACTATATGTCTGTCAGCTGTCTTCCTGTAAATAATGATATGCTGATGCTGATCCGTACCACTGGAGGCCAAATGCCTTGGGTTTAATAAGAACAAGATTCAGTTTATTGGATTATGTTATGTTATCTCATGTTTTCTGCTAAATACAAATTACAAATGAGAGAAAATTATTTATATTTCTTACAGAGCGGAAAGAATAATTGTATGAGATCAGGTTATTATTATTATTAATAATAATAATAATATTATTAATATTATTAATAATAATAATAATAATAATAATAATAATAATAATAATAATAATAATAATAATAATCAATTAGTCAACAATTAGAACATGGAAACATCTGTGAACTGCAGACAGGATTCATACTTACAACCACACTGTTACCATGACTGCTTCTTAACCACCAGACCCAGGCTTTTGGAATTGCATCAGTTCTTCCACAAAAAGCACTGAGGGAGCGCATTCCTCTGTCAAAATGTAAATTATTAAACATTTTTAAAAAGCTCTTTCTGTCTCTCTGTGGTCCTGCATTGAGCAGCATCAAAAATAATTGAGCAGTGAAGCCTCTAAAGTTATACAAGGCTGCGGAAACATTGATTCCCTGTGGAGATTAACCGATGAAAATATGGAAAGTGTGGGATAAAATCAAACTATATGAAAATATGTGACATAGAGGGGGATGACCGATATAAATAGGAAGATTACTGAAAATTCTGGTTTCATACACATCCAAATCACAGGAAAACACACGTTATAAATTAAAGGCCTTTTTTTACATAATGTCATGAGTTTGTACAACAGAAACACACAACACATTGGCAGAAAGCAAATGTATTATTACTGGCTCCATTGTAGAGCAGTTAGGCTAAAAAAAAGGAGTGACTATGGAAGTTGTTTGAAAACAAAAAAACCTCTTTTGTGTTTTCTGCAAACCAGCTCCAAAAAAAACCCAAAAAAAAATGTCCAAGCGCTCTCGCTCTCTCTCTAGGCAAGTTGTTCTTTTAGAAGGTCCAATTAAATTAACCCTGAAACTGTCATCTACATAGGGAGAGGCTACCACATTTGACAACACAACATGAATGAGTAAAGAAGGAATACAGAAAAAATGTTGGACAAAGGAATACAGCAAGACATTCAGAGTTAGCAAAGATGAAGCAGACCAAGTAAAATGTTCATCAGTGACAACACCACAGGAGAGATGTAATTAAATCTAATTACCTTGTTCATTCAAATTGTCCCTGTTACTTGTTAAACACAACCTCCCCAATCTCAAGGTTAATTAAGATTATTGTGTCTTGGTGCTCTGGCACTGGTAAACACTTTACTCAAGAATTCAGTGATTGTACAAGACACTTATGTACATTGCTGAGATCGTGCTGGGTGTCTCAGTTAAGTCTCAGCTTTCCATTAGAATTCCATCCTGAGTTGAAGGTTTACACTGTTTAAGAAAACACATTAATGGCATCAAATTCCTGTTCTGTATGTTGCTGGAAAATCAGAACCAGAGGCCGAACAATAAACAAATACATGCATTGTGAAAGAGAAATTGTGATGTTCTTGTACTTGAAAGCCAGATCTATCACATTTACATTTGTTTCATGTATTAATGTGAGGGAAGTCCACACAGAAATGCTTAATATTTACCATGACTTGGCCAAGGCTAAAACCCCAGAGGTTTAGACATTAAGAAAATTTGATATGCAGACATTTGGCAAAATGAAGCAGACTAGAGTACATCAAATTACAACCAGCATAAGCCACACCTAATTCCAGTAAGGCTGTGCGATATGACTAGAATCTCATATCCTGACATAGGTCATCTCATAACAATATATATCCCAATACAGAACATTTTTTGTTAACTTCTCTGCATCATAAAGGTGGGGTAAGCAATTCTAGAGAACTCCAATACCATGCCCCTAACTTCTGCTATGAAATGAAATCCCAATATGACTAGATATTCTGTGACATGAACACATGGTAACTGCAGATCACAGAGGCTCACAGAGAAGCCAATCCACACAACTCTCAGGTATCAAGGTATTGTCTTTGTTTGGACATTGTGAGGTGTCCCAGATATTGTTTTGGTTTTCTTCCATCATGTCACACTTCACAGGCTGTTGTAGTTTTGGGGGCTTTAGTTACTTCATGTAACTCACCTCTTTTCTCACGTCAATCACTTTACTTCCTGCCTTTGTGTGTTCCGATTGTCTGCCGCACCCTGATTAGTTTCCCTTGTGTCTATCCTGTGTTCCTGTGTCTCAGTGCCAGTTCGTCTTCATCCCTGTGTCAAGCATTCCAGCCATTCTTAGTATTTTGTTATTGAGTGTTTTTGGATATTTCTTTCCCTGGACTTTGCCTGTCTTTACGATTTTGACTGCTCCCGATAGGATTTGTTTGCTTTCATTTGACTGTGACCCCAGGTTTGACCTCTGTCTGCCTCACCATCCTGTAAACCTTTTGAGTCTTTTGATTTTTGTTTGTTGCAATTGCTCTGCCTTTGCAGTCTGCCTTTGGGTCCAGTTGGGACTCAAATGCAGACATTTGGTCCTCTTGTTACTGGTTACCCTGCTAACTTAAACATTCTCACAGGCTGTGATTTTTTGCCAGCTTTTCTGTAAGCCTGATTTATATTGAACTTCCTCATTTGTCTAATACTATTATTACTATATTATATACTTCATTGTAAAATATGATCTGCTCCTAGTAGATTTGTCCATGTTTACGTTTGCCGTGGTTAAGGAAGCCAGATAATGAAAACACATCTTAGGTTGAATTTGCTTGGTAGTACAGGCCCAAGTCAATTAGGTTTCGTTGTTATTGGACTGAAATAATATAATCTGGCATACAGATACAGGCCTTCTAAACACTTTTTGCCAAACTATCAAAAGGAGAACAAAACTTGTACGATGATATGGTAAGAGGTTAAATAATTGGTCATTGTTTTATTTTTACTGACATTTTCATCAGCCAAAAAACATCTAACTATTTGATATACAGTGATTGAAATGTTTCAATTAAGACAAACAAGTGTAGATATAGAAGAGAAAGCCTAGTTTCATTTTTAGAATAAGGGAGCACAAACCAGACACACTGTGTATGTCTGTGTAAATGGTTTGCATCCAGTTGTGTCACCCTAGACTTCCAGAGTAAAATATAAATGTAAAACAGAGCAACATTCAGAATTTTCTTCCGATGCCGGCAACTACATGCTTTCTTTGCCTCGGTCCATTTTCACTCATGTAAAATACATTGGTTTCATGGCACACAGCACTGGATCGGCAAAGAAACTGGATGCACATACCGAGATGACAGGAGTCTCAAGAGGCTTTGTGGCTGTATGTATCATAAATCTTCCACACAGCTTGTGCAATCATGGAGGTCCACTTCAGAGCAACCAGGCTGGAAACAAGGAGCTAGCTGACACAGCTTGTTGTTGTGCAGCTGTACATCCATTCAGTTAATGTTCTCAAAGTCTAAGTTTCATTTTCAAAAGCAGGTTACTGCTAGGCTTATAGTCATCTAACATCTTCAGTTAATATCTCACTGCATGAAGTAGTACACCGGATCTTTTTGGCTTAAAGATCTTTTCACATAAATCGTTGTGTCAACATTTGGTCTTTATTTGGTTTGGGTTTTGGTTATTTATTTATCTCTGACAGAACATAGAGAGAAACAGAGCCTCCAAATAAATAAATGTGACCACTCTTACACAAATGAAAAAATTAAAAGCAAAAACAGAAGTATTATAGTCTAGGCACTTGTGCTAGTGACACTGGAGCCAATAAAAAGTTGCTTCACCTTCAACTGTTCCGTGCAACACACACTGTTAACGTGGATCATCATATCATTTGACCCCCATAGCACTGTATGCATCATACAGACAGAAGTAGTCAACTGCACAGGGTTCAGTAGCCATAATGTGACAATCTAGGGAGTGTATATTATAAAATCGCTCCTTTTCCTTTAAGGCAGGAATTCAGAGGTATGGGCACAAAATGCAGACACCAGAACAAAGCAGGTTCAGTTAAATACATTTTAAAACAGTCTAACAGAAGAATCACTGGCTTACACAGGGTGCAGCAGAAATCTAAAACTAAACAGAGCCCAGATCCAAACAGACAGGTAAATCCAAATCCCAGGAAACCACAGGAAACACACTCAACATGTGAAGATGACACCACAAGGACTAAACAGACATGAGGGCAATATATAAACACAAGCAGGCAGGGCAATTAACATAGGTGAGGGAGACACTAATTAGACACAGGTGAACACACTAAAGTAATCAGAGACAAGCACAGAAAGTAAAACAAGACAACACACACTGGGAGCAGACCAATCTACAAACTAAAACAGGAAGTAAAGCTACAGACAATACACAAGGACATGTGAAACCAAATACAACAGAGAACAAGGAACCAATGATCAACTAACAAAACCTAAACAAGAACACAGAGGCAAATGGATATTAACAAAATAACAAAAAATACCACACAAAACTGAACAGCATGACAGGAAAAACACTGTGGGAGAGCCTGACAAGTTGTCAAGATGCCACCAGTGTGTGGGTTTAGTCGGAAAACGTTGCAGCTGATGGGGTATGTTGCCCTTTAGAAACTGGATGGATTATGATGCTAGGAGAGAAAATGACATCCACATTTCACAGGAGAATGGGACAAAGGTGATGTGTGAGGGGCTAAGAGGGAATTGTGACCCCAAAAAGAAGTGTATAAATATACACTTTATATTCCCCATGTTAGCTTCTAAAAGTGCAATACTACAGTGGCTTCATATTGCACTTCTACAAAAATGGAATTGTAATACATATATAAATAAACACAGGCTTCGAGTCAAATATGTATAGTTTTGAAGCTTCATCTGAGATTTTCCAAACTGAACAAAGCTTCTCTATAGCTGCAGAAGACATAAAACAACAGTATTTACATGTTGAGTAGTTATAAGCACAAAGAGTTAACTGAGATTAACATGTAAAATTGGTGGAGAGCCACTTTACCTTCACATGCCAATTGTGGAGGCCTAATAATAGTTGTGGTTTTGTGTAATTATAAAGACCCCAT
The DNA here is from genome assembly GCA_024633595.2 of Lepomis macrochirus. NCBI lineage: Eukaryota > Metazoa > Chordata > Actinopteri > Centrarchiformes > Centrarchidae > Lepomis > Lepomis macrochirus. The sequence continues at coordinate 11,224,197 of JALXJV020000004.1, read as the reverse complement.
ATTATTTCATGAAGGAACCGGTTACAAAATTCAAATGTTCATTTCTTGAGCAAAGGCTCCTAAATACAACTTTTACTCTTAACTGTTTTCAAAATACAGATATCACAATAGTATATGCGCATCTGCCTTCATAGTGTAGAATGAAAGCTCACTATTATGCAATAAATACCTAATACAGACATCTGCTTACACCCTCTCACACACTCACTTTTCATCCAAGGTCGCTATAGAGTATGCCACAATAAGGCCAGAAATTGCACACTCACACACTTGGATACTCACTCACTCACTCGCTCACTCACTCACTCACTCACTGCAAAACATAATTAAGAAGTGACACATATGGGAAGAAGCCGTTGCAGAAGCATGAAAATCCAACAGTCTGGAGTCAAAGAACTCCGCTCTGACAACACAATGTGTTTGATATTCAGCATCAGTATTGGAAACCTGTCAATCATTTTTCTTATTTTAAAATGCTGTACTTACTATTGGTAGAACTTTGTTTCTGTCCAGTGAAAACCATGTATCTCCAAATGTGGCTTCAGTAACTGGATTGCATGAAAAATGGCTATTCACAAAGCTGAAAACAGTGCTATTTTTCTTAGTAAATGAAAAGTTGACTTTGTTCCAGAACCCAAACCCAAAAATCTGGTAATGTAGGAGCACAGAAGAGACTAGCACAAGCTGACTTGCAGACTTCCTCTCCCCTTCTTCTCTTTTAGGACTAGACTCCAGACTACTGGGGTATGGCCTTAATAAAGGTACAGCTATGAAGCTTCACGAAGACCACATCGTTCAGGCTTACTATCACTGTTTATGTAGATTTGGTCTTTACCACTGACTCAGTCAGCTGACTAGAGGAAACCAAAGATTTTTCAAATACGATTTTGCTACTCTGTGATCATCTCTTTGTTGTCAGTTTGACACAACAGCTCAGAACCAGCTGAAGAGTTGGTCCTTCCACTAAGCTCATCAGGAATCCCACTCCAGATTGCATTCATCCAGATCTTCAGCTGTTCTTCTTTCACCACCACCATTAGTGTCTAGACTCCATGCTATGTTATTGTATTGCACACAAGTTGCTGGTCTGGATGGATGGTGAATGTCATCATTTGTGCAACTCAGTAACTCGGACATCTATCTCAGAGCATAAATTACTCTTTAATGAACATCTTGTGGGTAAGCTTCATAATTCTTGACTTTAATGTTCCAATTACATCACTGTGCAATACATAAAGGAGAGGAGGATATGAAGAAGAACATTATGATTTACTTTATAATGATACACAAAGAAATGTTCTGTATGAGCAGTGATAAACAGGACAGCTCTAACTCAACCTCCATGAACAGGAACTCGTAAGCGTAAGTCAAAGGAAGAAGACACAGTACTGCCCACAGTTTTTGACTAACACGTGATTTCAGTGACAGCTTCTCAGTTACAAAGATTTTGACAAAAGTAGAGCACAAGGATCTTGGAAAGATAGCAAGCTCATCAATTTTGGCACGAGCCCTTACCTTAACATAAAAAAAACTTTTCTTTCTCTCTCTTGATACCACACACACAAACACCAAATCCTCTCCTTAATCCATCCTGCTGCTTTCCTCCTCATCTTCCTCCTGCAGAACATCCCTCGTCCTCTTCTCCTGTAACATCCCAGCTTCTCTCTTCCTCTGCTTTCCTTCATTAACTTTTTTTTTCTCCCACATGGTCTCATCAACTGGAGAATTCTGCTGACATCCTCAAGTTCCTTATTCATCCTCATGGAGAATTACAACAAGAAAATCACACAACCTGGATCAACCCGATACTCTGCTGGACCTAAGCTGTCTTTTATGTCCGTGATGCTGTCAGCTCTGTCAGTCTGTAGGTCAAACAATTAACCACATGCATCACATCAATACTTAATCTCAGCTCCAAATCTCAGTTGTTTTAAATCATTTCTTAAGACTTATGTTTGCTGCTGCATTAAAATTAAATTTGGGACTATTAATCAGTCTTATTCCATTTTATTTTATTTTAATCTTGTATTTTACTTAGTTTGAATCTTTATATATCATATTTCTGTGTGTAAATTGCCTTGTGGTTCTTATAGCTTGTCTTGATTCACTCCTGTAAAGCATTTTGAATTGCCATATTGGAATATACACATTTATTTTGCCTTGTTTTTTTGTTGTTCCCACATGACATGTTTCACCATATTGGTTTATAATATGTTACATTGCGTTGTATCTTAGCTGCATTCTTGTATAACAATAGATTTGCTTTAGTGTGATTGTTGGATTAGTTTTCCCACCTGCACCAATAATTAATTTCTTTGCTTTATCCATTCCCTTCTGTCAGTCTCCATCCCTGTCTTTGTATCAGTATTGTATTTTATGACTGGTTTTGCTTCAGATCTTTCCTTAAATATTCTGGATCAGAATGTGTGTGCAAATGTGAAGTGGACCTCCAGTGCAAAATAATAATATAATACAATATGTACATAAACAAAATATATAACCATTCTCCTCAAAAATATGCCCATATAGGTCTTCTGCAAGCAGCTTATTATGACCCATATGTACGTTTATTGTTAGACAGATCCTTTGCCTTTACTTAGACAGCTGTTGGTGTTCCATGTGACACCAAAAGTCAACGCTGACTTCTTTTAAATTAAACCTGCTTTTGTCTTCCCCTTTCAGACAGTGAGAGTAATTACCCAACACTGTCAACACGTTCCTATGACGTATAGCCTTTGCCTTACTGACTAGCTGCTGTCGCTACGTTTGCTCCCCATTCATTGGCAAACAACCTATACTTTTGTATAGGTATGAGGACGTGTTGAATATAATAAGCTATGTTATTTTGATTTAACTTTACCAAGTCTTTACAGACCAGAGGTATGTAGGAATGTTTGGCAAATACATTCATTTAGGGTTTAAAATGTATATTTTTGAAAATGAAGAAAAAAGTCCTTGTGATAAATCAGAAATGAGGGGTGGTGATGGAACAGTGGATAAGACACATGCCTCTGGTGTGGGAGACTGGGGTTCAATTTACCCTTCACTAAGCCACGCCCTGGCTTAGGCTATATGCAGCTGGCCAATCACAGTGCAGTATAGCTCTAACTAAGGTCCGACACTTTCATGGCTGCGATCCATTGACTCGTATGTAAAAGGAGCCGCTTTCAATTGATGTATTTTTCCAAGATGTGATCAAACACTGCTACTGGGACACTAGGGCAATTACAGCAGCTACCCAAAGAGGCTGAAAGAAGAAGTACAATTTATTCACTTTTCGAAACCTAAAACAAATCCAGAAAAATCTAGGCTGTGGATTGTTCCCAACGTTAGTTTGCTAACACTAGCTAATTTACTACTGAATGTAACGTTATAACCCTACTGTTCTGCTTTTTAATGATTGCAATCGTGAACAGAGACATACCCAGATTACAGGAACACTGGTAGGCTTTTCACGTCACTTTGAGTCAGTTTGACAGCCTCAATACAACCTTCAAATCCACAACTCAACTGCAAAACTGTCTGCTTCTTTCTGAAATGTATTTCAGACAGTAATAGACAGTAGCAGCTCCAAGATAAAAAGCCTGAGCAACTGAGCAACAGTAACTAAGGGGGGCGTGGCTTAGCGAAGGGTCAAGTCCCACTGCGATATCCACCAATGTGTCCCTGAGCAAGACACTAAGATGCTCCAGAGGTGTGCCACCTCTGACATATATAGCAAATTGTCGCTTTGGATAAAAGCGTCAGCTAAATGACTCATTATTATAAGTGCTTCTTCAAAACCAGCTAAGATGTCACATGTACCAAGACACAAATAAAATAAACAATCAAGATGTGAAAAAAAGGAAACATTAGGAGAAACAGTGTGGTTGTGGGTCAAATAAGCATGTAAAGTGAATCCTTTCAGCTCTCAAATTCATGAAAATAACGTAATTATAAACACTTCTAAACAGAATCTGCCAGTTGTTGTGATGAAGTTTTACAGCCTCCAATGATCAGTTGTAGAACATTGTCAACAGTGCTGAGAGCAAGCTGAAGTGGCAGGAAATGTTGGACTGGGCAAAGAGTGTTGACTTTGACTAATAAAAACAGCGTAGAGCTGGGAGAAGTTCATGAAATGCTAAAAAAGAGCCAAGGCTGTTGAGCACACAAAGTGACTTAATATTTGCTTTTTTAGGTCGCTTGCATTGCAGTGTCTCTTCTGCTTTACATTCCTCTTGAACCTTTTCATTTATTCTCCCTCCTTTTCCTTCATCTTCCTTTCTTCTCTCCTCTCAGTCTCCATCCTTCACATTTGAGATTTCATTTAATTCCCTCTCCACTATCACTGTGGCAAATTGGCTTATGTGTGTGCGTGTCCTCTCACTCCAAACCCTCTTCCTGAATTTTCCCCTCTCTCTCTCTCTCTCTCTCTCTCTTGTTTTCCAGGGAAGACTAATCTATTATCTATTATATGAGGAAAACAGAAAACATCTCTTCTCCTTCCTCCTGCTTGAGTCATCTGTTGCTCCTAATCTCTCCTCTTGTTTCTTATCTCCTCTTCCTTCTTATTTATTTCCCACCTCGTTTTCTTTCCTGTTTCTCCAATCATCACTTTTAAAATGTCTTCTTTCTTTTTCCCATCTTTTCATCATTAACCCGCTCTCATATTGCAACCCACTTTACTCTCTTTCTTTTCTTCTCTTATCTCCATTCATCTCCTTTTCTCTACTTGTAAACAACAAGATGTCTTTTCTTTAGCTTTTATTTATTTAAATCGCCACAGATTAAAAACATTTTCTTTAGTCAAAAATGTTCTCATAATTTGACAGTGAAGTGAATGTGATAGTGAAAGACGTATTTTGGAGCCTTTTGTTTGTTCTTAATTTTTCAAAACTAACTTGGTGACTTGTGGCTCAGGAGGTAGAGTGGGTTGCCCGTTCATTAGAAGGTCAGCAGTTCAATCCCCTGCTCCTCCTGGTTGCACAGGAAATGCAAGTGTGTCCTTGGGCTAGATACTGAACCCTGGATTGCCCCTGGCGGCTGTTCCGCCAGTGTATGAATTTGTGTCAATGTTAGTTTCTGTTTGAGCACTTAGGCTCTGTGTGTGAATGGTAAATGCAGATGTTGTGTAAAAGTGCTTTGAGTGGTCAAAAAGACTAAAAAGGCGCTATACAAATATGGAGCATTTCCATTTTACAAAATTTATCAGTATGCATTTAAAAAGAAAATCTTGGTGAAAATGGGATTATGATAATTACATTTTTCTGGGTTTCTTTTGTCTAGATCTAATCAGTATCATTTTCAGCCTTTTTGTTTTGTGTACAGTTTTACTTATATATGTATATATATATCTAGTTTCCTCTTCAAAATATAAACAAATTGAAAATCAGTTTATTTAAAAAAAAAAGACAATGATGGCCACTGTAAAATTTTAAGATAGATATAGATAGATAGAGATAAACTGGTGACGGAAGTTATATTAACCCTTATGCATACACAGACAAAGCAGAAATACACACATGTACAGTATGTACACACACCTGGGCACATCGATGATCAACACGCACACATACAACCTCGGAAGTCTCTGACTGCCACGGCAAACTTCCAGCAAGCGAATTAAACCGAGCAGACAGACAAACAGAGAGCCAGAGAGTCAGGGTTGTAATTAGTGTGTGTGTGTCCATGTGTAAACAGACACACCTGTCACTAGTCGCGTACTAGTTGTGCCAACTAGAAGCCTGACAAATGCCAGAAACTCACATACACACACACTTACACTAGTTCCTCAGCCGTATCCGTAACCTAGAATTTGGTTTGGCTGTAAATCCATATTATGATCAGCCTGTCGTTGTAATTTCTTTCCATTTACTTTCATCTTGAGTGTGAAAGTGACCTGTTCAAATCCTCACAGGAAAACTGGTCTGCAGGCTGTGTAGCAGCAAGCAGCTGATCCAAGAAACATCCTGACTTCAGTTTATCAAACCAAGATTCTTTTAGTTATATTTAGGTTAAACTGGCAAAAACAAATTTCAATGCAAACTGAGTTGTGAACTGTATCTTAACAGAAATATATTTATTGACTTTAAAGAAAAATTCACCAACATAAAGGACCTTATTGATCACTATGAATATAACAGTATCACAATATATGAAGACCACTGCACTTGCAGTATTCCATCTCTCAACAGTTCGCAAACATCCTTAAGAGTCACAAAATATTTTTTTTTTCTAAATCAGCTGGGCCCTGTGGCTGTTAGCAAAGGTACACAGTATAAGAACTGAGACTACTCTCCACCTAACAAATTTAAAATAGGAAGCAGCATACCCCAAATCAGGTTTTAACTGCTGAACAGGAGCTGCAGACTGTGACTCTGGACACTGTGTAGACACAGCGGTTTCAAGTGAGGACAGGACGGGCAGAGAGGAGCGAGAGGGAGATCGGGCATCAGAGAGGCAGAGACAGCATTTAGATCCTGAATATTTTCTGGACTTTGAATTAAGGATTTATTTAACGAAGACAGTGCTGGTGAGTTTTATTTTGTGTCTGCGGAATTTGAATTGAGTTAGTTATGTGACAGAGAGAAATGAATTCAGAAGATATATGGTTTGCGAGAATATTACATTTTTGTGTAATGTAGTGATCTCACTGCTTACGTACATCTTCCAGCTGAAACTACATGGGGAGGCCTGAGCTATCGGACTATCGCCTCTCAAGGCACAAGTAGCGGTACAACACAGGACGGGCTGGGGTTAGCTGGTTATCATGCTAACTCAGAAGATATCTCTGCAACACAATACAATAACATTGTATTTCATATGATGTCCCAACTGTTTCTTCTTCACATTCTGTTGATAATGTTGTTCATTTATTGAATGTTTTAAAGGTTAAGTGTGTCACATTTAGTGACATCTAGCAGTGAGTTGCAACCAAATATCTAGTCTATCTATCTAATTCTGAACAACATTAAAAAGAGCCTTCTTGACACACCTCTGAAAGAGCCGCCAGAAAACATAATTCCTCTGCCTGGAACGCACACACTGCAGCACATGTTTCATTGTGAGCATGTAAAACAGTCTCTTCATAATTAATTTGTTGAAGGGGGGGGGGATCCCAAACACAGCCTTATCAATGAGAGGTTTGCACTTTACCAACTGAGCTAACCAAACACATTCAGTCTGTCTAAGGTTTTCACCCACTGTAAGGAATTAAAAAAAATTCTCTGATGCAAAACCTATTTGCTGACCCCTGCTGTATATTATTACTTTTTCTCCCTCTTTGAACAAATGTTTTCAACGTAGTAATGAGCGTCAACACTGCCACAATTCTACAACATAAGGAAGAAGAACAACATAGTGACGAAACGCTGTCTGTACAGAAGTTTGTCCATTTTGGGCTACTGTAGAAACATAACGGCGCAACATGACAAATTCCATGTAAGGGTGACCCGCAGTTATGTAGATATAAATGGCTCATTCTTAAAAATGAAAACATAACGGTTCATTATGTATGGTCTTTATATACCACTGAAAACATAGATATGGATGTTATTCTATTCTTCAGCGGTGGATTAATCCACATTTGTTGTGTTTCAAGCAGCAGAATGGTCTACATAAAAAAATACAGTGTGTGTGTTCCTGATAATGAAGAACATATAACACAACAGTATGGCCCATTGATGTGTTTTAGTCTTTGGACCACAATGGAGCTCCTTGTCACAAAAGAATATATACCATACCATATATGGGATTTGTTGGCATTAAGAGAAATGCAGTATCTAACCTGTTTTCTGTGTTTGGTAGAAAATAGTTTTTACTTAAAAAATGGGCAGATTCAGCCTGAAGATGGTTTGAACTGAGTGTTAGCACAATGCTCTGGAGCAATAATCTACAGGAAAAAAAGCGATTTTGGTCTCTGCCTTTCGGGGAGGATAAGCTGGCATCGTCCATCCACCATTGTCATCTGTATTGCCAGCTATTTCCACTAACGTGAGATGATGAGACCAACAGATTGTATTTGGGAACATAACATGCAAATTAGCCTCATATCCTCTCTATTCCCTCACCAGAGACCACCTCCAGACCTGGATGGTGCCCCAGTCTCAGTCCACTTTAGCCAGAAGTATGGTTTCACGTCAGAGTGAGTGTTAAAGTGGGATAATATCATTGGGACACTGAACATAGAAATTTCAGGCTTTCAGGATTAAATCCATGCCAAATATAATAAGTCTTGTAGATTTAACCCCACAGGTGAAATAATGTTTAACAGCCAACTGTCACCATCTTTGCAGCCACTTTGAACACTCAAATCAGGGCAAAGGGGAAAAAGCCTGAGTGGAACTGGGAAGTGGAACTGAAAAGGGATTATGCACTTAAAGTAGCCTACACAGGCAAGTCAATCAAGTTTCTCCTGATATGTGTGCATGAGATAAAAATTTAATTTGCTATGTACAAAAAGCGTCACAGAAAATAAAGATTTATTCATGCTCTGAAGTTGCTGTCCTAAGCCTTGTGTACATTACTGACCTAATTCAATTGATCTTTTTTTGATAGTTTGATAGTTTTCTGATATTTTTTTGCTATTGATTGTTTTATCATAAAGTTATTGATGTTATGTGCTGAAGGTGACTTGAACCAGACACTAAAGAGGATCGATTGACAAAAAGAGTAAACACCGTTTAACATAGAGTGCAATTTTTAAGGTGAGTGTTTGTCATATTTGCCAGAAAGGTTTTAGCATCTATCATCTATCTGTATTGTGTTCTATGTAAAAGGACCTTAAAATATTTCCATTAACAAGGTTAGAATAAAAATACATAACTAAATACACACTTTGTGATAGTTGCCTGTTAAGCAGGGACCTACCTAAATGCAAATGAAAAATCCATGTCGATCCTAGTATTTTGCCCTATGCATGTCACACAACCCCATGAAGCTAGGAGGCTCAGCCCGAATATTGAACCAACCATTTTTATTCATACCAAACACACATCAAACACCAAGCATCTAAATGAACATATATCACAACAAAAATTGCTCTGTAATCACTGTACATTGCTGCAGTTATTGCCATCCAGATATCTTTCATCTCATCCTACACTGCAGTCCCACCACTCTAAAGAAAGTTCAGCTCCAGTTCTAAACAGCTGTGTAACTCAAATCACTAAACAGACCAATTAGCTGGATAACAACAAATGCACCAATATACATATACAGTTACAACCGCTGGCTAACTTTTGCTGTTTTCGCTGTTTTCTGTGTGTAAAAATATCTCCTGGGCCGCCATCTTGGTATTGTGAAATCCCTGAGCTCTTACGTTTTGTTTCTTCCGTCAAAATGAAGGAGAGAAGTGTTGCTTTGGAATAGACGGTATTTATCGTCGTCTACTGGCCGACCTGTAGGAGCTACACAGACATCCAATATCCAATAAATGGGCCTGTAAAAGCATGGGAGTGCTTTTGGTCATAGGAATGTTGATGAATATTCACTGTTTTTATCAATATTTCAATGTTTTGGAAGCTTTATTTTATTTGGAATGTGGTTGTATGGACAGAAATATTGTCTTGTAGAAAACTCCCAAATAAAAGTGAACATATAAAGAGTAAATATGGCCAAAACATGGAAATTCGCTTGGTATATTTTTGAAAAATTGTGTAATAACTGTTGTATAACAATTTCTTTTCATCAAACTTACATTTACAGTTGTATTAGCAGATATTGAGTTGCATTATAATCTACAGGATGATGGTTTTGATGGTGATATTGCTATCAAAATATAGATTTTATAACGGGTGAGGATGAAAATATATTTTCCTTTATTTCATCTCCATTTACTCTTTATTAGTAGGTTCATTTACAGTAGATGCATATTCCTGAGCTTCTGACCTATCAAAGGATGTCAGAATTATGCATCTAGACCTAATGGTTGAGGAGTTATTACTGATTCATTTTGGGTATGTCATTTTAGGCGTTTTTTTCCTGGAAATAGGAGTCTGTTTCAAAGAGGTTAATTGTAAATCAACTGACTTGTTTTGTCTTTGTGCAAAGGTAAAATTTTTCATAAGTTCAGTGAGTTTTCTGCTCCAAAGAATCCTTTTTTTAAATGCACTGCTTTGTGCCAAATTACATGATCGTATGAAACTATCCATCACCTTCAGCATCACTCTTTTCCACCTCTTACATCTCCATTAATGTGTGGTCCTTACAAGCAGCACCAGCAGCAGCTCTCTCCTCCACTATTTCTTCAAGCTCACTTCAAAAGAAAAGCTGCGGTGCTAATTACTCCCACAAGTGAAACCCACTGTCGAGTACAAAGCGTGAAACGTGGATTTTCAGCTTTCTTTTCATCTGAGACTCAGAAAGGCTGCTCGCTCCTTCAACTCACTTGACCTCCTTTCTTGAAGTCATACTTTGCTGTACTCCTGATTTTTTTGAATCTCAGCATGCACACCTCTGCAGGAGTTCGGCAGCGATCAGCCTCCAGTACTATCTGCCCTGAAGATCCACCCTCTCCTCTAGCAGTCAGACCCTTTACCCGTTCTCTGATAACTGAAATAGGAGGGAACTTCTTCAAAGCCAGGTCTGCTTTGTCATCTACATAGTGTCAGCCTCAATAGATTGCTCTTAATGAATTTACTCTTCATCTGGTGTACAGTAGTGTGTAGAGTGGAAGCTGTTGCTGAAGCCATCCTGCATTATTACTGAACTATTTATCCCTTTGGATCTAATTTGCACATTTTTGATATTTCAGTGTTTCTGGTGTTTGAGTTTGGACTAATCACATCTTGCAAAGAGATAACTTGTAACCCTCGTGGCTTGTGAACTTTGGCTTTCAGAATAAAGGACTGCAGTGGTCATCACCTATCAAAAGTGCTCTAAGGAAGGCAAAACCGTGAACTGGCGACAGTGTCACGGACAGCCAAGGCTCAATATAGGCATACATGTAGTGCTCCCCACTCTGTGCTAATCAGCTAATCACTGATAGAAGAAAGGGCGTTTGTTTACATTACTCAAGCTGACCTACTGGAGTTAACTTATTACCAACCACAGTGATAATGTTCCCAGAACTGGACTGGTGCTCAGTCTACACTTTGTTTACAGCTCACAGCAGCAGTAGAGCTGCACGTCCCTCCTCTGAACAAATCCTCCTGCTCTGTTTATACACAACGGATGCAGTGGGAGCTGTATGATGGGAAATATCATCAAGTCAAAATCAATGATTTTTTTATGTTTGGTCTGTGAGAGTGTGTGAGTGTGTGTGTGGTCAGAGGCTCACAGATATCTGTGAGGTAGAGTTACAGCTTCCTTCACTCCTTCACTCAGATCAAAGACACCAGTGTTAATGAAAAAGCAGAGAGAAACTGGAAAAGACACACACTCTTATTGGAGAGCAGAAAGGCAGACAGAGATGGACTGCTGCTTGTAAAAAAGACAGAAAGAGAAGAGAAAGGGAAGATTGGGCAAACAGGGAGATAAAGCGTGAGTGGTGAAGAGAGAGGAAGAGAAAAAATTCATAACCATAGAAAAGCCATTTCAAGCAACAAGCCAACAAACCCCTCAACACAACAACAATCCAATGTAAATTTTTAACATGTGTCGTGCTTAAAGGCATATACCACTAGGGTGACCATATGTCCTCTTTTTCCAGGACATGTCCTCTTTTTGGGAGCTAAAAAATGCATCCGGCAGGGATTCCTAAATTGGCCAAAATACGACTATGGCTTTTGCTCTACAGTCACAATTATTGTGTGCATTTTTGTATTGCTTTGACCAGTCCCAGCACTATTACATTTTACTCTTTGGCGTACTGGGAATCTTTCTTGCATACTGGCACAGTCACAAGCTGCCAATATTCTTGTCTGCCCTGTCCACCAGCTGACATAGAGAAGGGAGAATCGCATGCTTTTTTTATTCATGCCTGTGCACAAACTTGCGTGTCAATGTACCTTTCATTAACCGACCAATCACAGCCTGGATAGGTGGGACATTAAAAAAAGTTGACATCCAACCTGACTTCTATGTAGAGCATTTTTCTTGCACAAAGAATGAATGAGAACAACGGAAGCTACCATAATGAAACTGCTGTAAACTATATGATAGGCTTACTATTACCTGAAATTATAACAAATACTCTAGTATTAGCCTTAATAAAACTAAATAATAATACTAAATAAAAATAAATAGTTTTATTTGTGAATCAGTTAAATGGTTGGTGTTATCAATAAGCTGTTGAAATGTTACAAATAGGCCTACTGTAAACAATTTTTAGGCAGACAGAAGTGAAACCTATAAAAATATTAGTATTATACATTAAACTTTTTATTTATTGTTGCACTAATAGACTGTGATTCTTACTGCTAAATCATTAATAGCTGCAAGGATGTAGGCCTGGGGCTGACTGTCAAAGTTTCAGGCATGTTTGTTTTCTTCTTCTTCTTCTTCTTATATGTAGCCATTTTGCTACAATTACGCCTCATAAAACAGCTGCGACTGTGTTTGTGACCTGACCTTTCTTTTCTCCGTGAGAGGGAAGAAGCTGCAGTAGTGCATGGATCGTGCGTAATATTCATGCAACCAGAAGGAACGATCACAAACCGTTCACAGCATGTCGGTCGTACTAGCTACACAACCCATACTGGAGAGGGGTTGGGGCGGTGGAGTGTAAAAGCCCAGGGACTGAGACTGCAGCGACCGCCCCGCTGCGGACGATCGGTGTTCGTTCCCTCTGGATGGATGAAGTCTGACGCTCATGATTTTATGCAAGATCCTTAATGATAGAGAAATACAGAAATTAATGTCAATAAAGCATGCTGTCAATATTTTAGAGACCCCCCAAAATATCACAAATCATCCTTTTAGGGAAGCTGATGTCTTATTAAAGGGAGCTAAGCTCCCCCTGGCTCCCCGTAGTTCTCAACCTGCTTATAAATACATAGCGTCTGGTCGCTAGCGTGGTTAGCATCTTCTCAAAGCAAAATATGATTTTGAGAATATGGAGTATCAGATTAAGGATTTCCAGCACAGCTTCATCCACTTCCAAGGTGCATGGAGAAGGGAAAAAGTGGTGAAACCTCCAGTAAAATCTGTAGTGTAAAGAACAATTTCTCAGACCAACGCATTTCGGCTAGTCTTGATGACCATGACGCAGACCACAAGCCAAAACTTGTCAATCTTAAAATTCTATACTGCGTGTGTTTCTGACTCTGTCACCATTGGATCCAGGCTCTGTTCTCTGTGTTATCCAGACTTCATGGACAATGTGTCTCTGTGGGATGATATGATTGACCCTGGATAAATAACAGGCTCACTCAGCTCTCCTCACTCATTCGAGCATACATGTACATGCCGTAAGTGTGTTGCTGTGAGTCCTTCTGCAGAAGACTTGAATAAAACTCACAGAAAGACAAGTTTATGGATCAGTCTTTGCATCAGTGTCTGTTTCTGCATGCTTCTGCAGTGTTACTAGTATTATTGTTTGACACTTTGTATTATACTGTTTCCACTGTTCCTACAGTTCATTTGTTCTGATTTGATGTCAGTATTAGGAGCAAATACAGCTAAATCATGCATGTAGGTTTGGTGACCCTTCTTAAGACAAAGAGTGCAAAGGTGGTCTTTTTCTGTTTTTCTGTGCTCTGCCCTGAGAACTTAATAAAGCATCCTGGTTGAGTTTTACTGAAAAACAACCTGACTTAGGAATCTTCTAATTCATCAAAGTTTTCTATTATCAGCCAAAAGGACTCAGTTTGCTATTTTTCTGTCTTTGTACTTACTTTTGATTTATCATCCAAATAAAGGTGTTTATACCATCTTGCATCTTTACAACCGGTCGGATCTTCTGACTGCTCATGTTTGCGCCTTATTGGACTTTGGACATTATTAGTAGTAATGTCACTGTGTCTGCAGAGCTCAGTTTTCAAGTTTGTGAGTGAAATGTTTTCATTTTTTAGCTATCTAAAAACTAAAAAATAAGATCAAGGTTAAAACAAAATTAAGGTCACTCCTGCCAGTCCCCCCTGTTCCCTCTCCCTGTCTGCAGTCCTCAGTCTCAACCATGTTATGTGTCTGGTCACCCAGATGCATTAAGAGCTGATCGTCTGGTCTGACATTTGACGATCTTAAAAGATTAAAGAGCTATGGTTTAGCCCGGTGAGGCAGTTACAGGGCTATGTCTGTAGGCTGGAGGTCTGAGCACAGTGTCAGGCTGCATCTGGCATTTCATTTCAGTCCGACACCAAAAGGTTGTTGGACTGAGAGTTCAGCAGTGGAACCAGTTCCTCCAGGGTGCAGAGAGCCACACTTTTCACACAGAGGCTTATTAATGGCTAGATACACATGCACTCACGCATGCACACACTCACAACTCATGAATATACACAAATTAAAAAATACAGGGATACACTCAGAGAAATCGAGGCACATGCATGCATAAAAGTACACACACACACAGGCAAAAATCACAATACACACTTGCCAAAGTGTGTACACCAGTGGCACATGTGCGCATGCATCAGTGTTAGGGACACACAGCAGCACACACACTGGAGGGCAAGATAAAGTGTAACCTGTCAGTGCCTTGCTCAGGGGTAGGGCTGAACTTTAACGTTTATTCATTCTGAGTTGTTTTCACTTCTGCTGCTCTGCACTTTAACTCTTTACTTCCCTCCACATAAAGGCATATTGTTTCTGAAGTGTGTGTGAATGTGTGTGGAAACATTTCTTTGTACTCTAGGAAAACACTTTAATTTTAGTAACTGGTTTAATTTCCCCTAGCTTGGCTGTCATTTGACATTCAGTTTAAGTAGGGGTTGCTATCCATCATAAACTGCCTGAACAGTCAGCGATCTGGTGGATTTGTGGCAGGTGCTGTCAAAATATCTGCTATAAACTGTACAGAGTTTGTTTTTTATTGTTGAGGTGGCATTTTATATGTTTGGGCTTAAACTGTTGTCCTGAGTTGTGATATAAAACAGAACTCTGATGTATATAGACAATACTGTCCGCATTTACAAGTCCACATCCCTCATCTTTCTTGATCAAAGTAGAATTAAACAAAGTAATGCTGTCTTTCCTTTTAAGTCAACATTTTGAGGGATAGGATATTGTGAGCCATGCTGCCTTGCATGCATGGCCCTTAGTCCACATGGACTTGGACTCCTAATTAAATAAATTAGCAAATAAAAAACAAAATAACCATATGATTAAATTAAATAATGGATGGATATCAGTTATGGATATACTGTTTCTTCTGAAGAAGTCTCAATTAATTGCTATCAGGGTGATATCTGATATCGCTGTAGCTCAGTGTGGCCTAAACCCAACCGCTGTTACTGTGTTGTTACCAAGAGTATCTAATCCTCTTTGCAGCCTGCAAGCTGATATTTACTTTCTGAACACATTTGATTAAACATGATGGGTTAAAATGTGAATTACTGCCTTAAATTTGTCATGAATTGATCTGTTTCCAGTTAGACTCTGGAAACAATGTTCTAACAATGAGTGTCCCCAAAGCAGCATGTGTGGCTAAAGCTCTGACACACACATCATCCATTCCGATACACGCACAAGACATGCACACATATAAAGTTAGCAGCTGGCATCATCTGGGAGAGCAGGAAGCATATCATCAAAGTTGCATGATGCCAATTAGATTTCTCTTTGATGTGAAATCCTTCAGGTTACAAATGAGTCCTTCAACAAGATCCTCCAGAGAAAGGCAGAGATATAACACATCAACAGAAAAAGTGTGGGATGCTTACAGAATGTGATATTTATGTTCATACATAACATACATACATGCATACACATCGGCATACACAACACAAAAAAGGGTTAGTGTAACAGTAATGACAGGAAACAGTCTTTACCTGCTAACCATATGTACATTTTTTATGATGGTTAAGTTCCCAACTCACACTTTTTTGGCATGAGACAGCCACAGTCACAAAAACATTCAGAATGCCCCATGTACACACAGTCCAGGAGAGTTTTGGTGTTTTTATGCTTACACATGTTGCGGTACATAGAGTTTTTCTTCTTCAACTTGAACTTTATACAATAGGGCACAATGGCTCAGTGAATGTTTACTGACAATGAAAATTATATGAGTCATATGCTATGGCCCTCATAATTACCAGAGCTCAACCCATCTGAACACCTGTGGGAGATTTTGGAGCAATGTCTTAAGGCCCTGACATGCTGCGTGATAACAGCAAAATTGCAGGTTTATTGTATGTCACACTGTGAGAGATGGGTCTGATAAAATCTTGGTTATGCTCTTTGTACAATATAATAGCTTGAGGCATGTTAGATTGTGTGATGTCTGTTGAATCGAAGCACTGTAATGTGTGTGTGTGTGTGTGTGTGTGTGTATGTACAGCTGAGGGTGATGGGAATGTCATTTGTTTTGGAAGTACTTGGTCATAAGCCAAAGTATTGGAGTTTTGATGAAAAATCAGGTGATCCATGACGGTTGTGTAATAAATTGCATAGCAATCCATCCAATAGTTGTTGAAATATTTGAGTCTGGACCAAAATGGTAGACTTACCAACATTGCTATGCTACTAGTGAGGCTAAAAAATAAGTAGAGACATGTCAAACACTTGCATGAATAATCTGCAACACTCTTATATTTAGAAACCGTAGAAAAACAACATTTAGCTATAGATCGGGCTAAGTTTATCCTACTTAACACACCTCTGAAAGAGCAGTCAGAAAACGTGATTCCCCTAAATGTCCTCTGCCTGGAGATAATGGTGAATTGCAAAAGCATCGGTAGGTTGATGGATCAGGATCAAATACTGACACACAAACCGTGCAGCACATGCCGTGATCTGAGAAACATTCGCAGCAGAATCCACGTGTTGAAGAGAGAAAAAAAAGCTGTCTCAAGGTGGGATCTAACCCTCAACCCTTGGGTTGTGAATCCTGCACCTTAACAACTAAGTTAACCAGACCACAAGGCAATATTACAGCTTATATTCTCATCCATGATCTAATGTTGAAAATATTGCTCTGATGCAAAACTTATTTGCAGACCACTGCATTATATTACTACTACTTCTTCTTCGTGTTCTTCTTTGTACGTATTCATAGTGATGAGTACTACACTGCCTGAATTTTACCAGAAGCAAAACAAGAAGAACGTAGTGACAATACACGCCCTGTAACACTGTTTGCCCATTTTCAGCTACTGTAGAAACATATTGATGCAACGTGGCAATGTCCATGGCAGGGAGGTGCCCACGGTTATGTAGAAATAAATGGCTCATTCTAAGGTAATAAAAACACAATGGTTTATTA
The DNA here is from genome assembly GCA_024633595.2 of Lepomis macrochirus. Taxonomy (NCBI): domain Eukaryota; kingdom Metazoa; phylum Chordata; class Actinopteri; order Centrarchiformes; family Centrarchidae; genus Lepomis; species Lepomis macrochirus. The sequence goes on along the minus strand of JALXJV020000004.1, from coordinate 11,206,913 downwards.
TGTAGAAAGGCTTTACACACCACTGAAAACATAGTTATGGATCTTATATTGCATTGCTGTCAATAGGTCCTCAGAAATATTACACACTGAACGTTTACCATTTTTTGACAGGTAATTAGTTCACTGTAAAACTGTAACCATGCATGCCAACCGAGAAACCTAATGTCATTGCTTAGTTCTCAGCAATTAAGTTAGTGAATAAAATATAACCAACTGAAAGGATGGCCATCATGGAAAGACAAAGGCCCTACTTACACCCGATGCAAAATGGTGCAAAGGAATATGTTACATAGGCGGGTTCATAACTTATGCATGTTTAACACAGAGGCAGGGAAGCTGGAAGTCAGTCCCAGTTGAAGGTGCTGAGAAAACATGTATATAATGACATGGTCCGCACTACTCATGTTTTTTTCTAATTAACAGCAATTTACAACAATTTGACAATATTTAATACCTTAGCAGACAGAAAACTTGAACACTTGAACGGGAACTAAAGCATGAGAACAGCAAGGAGATGAATTACCCAAAATGCCTTTAAAGTTACCATGAAACAGAAACCAGAGTGCTATTTGCTTCCTGATATTTACGTTTCCAGTTAAAACACAAAGCTAAGGAGGGACTTGTCACAAATATTGGTTAACGCTTGCAGTAGACAATAGCGCTGAATGTGGGTTAAGCCCCCACCCCGTCTTGCAGACTCTGTGCAGACTAGTTCCAGCTCCCGCTGAGTGAACATGGGAGCCGGGACCAAACCATAGGACCAAACACATCATCCAAGACCGACAGAGGCCAGTTTGACGAGAGGGAATACAGTACAGAGGAGGTTTTCTTGCCGGGTTTGGGTCTTGGACCCCGGGACTGGAGTCAGCTAATAGGACTAGCAATGCGGTTAATATTAACCGAGCTAACTACCTACAGATGCAGACAGATAGCAGCTTTTAACGGTTTAGCAAAAACTAAAGCTATCTGTCCATCCTGAAACTCTATAATGTTAAATCAAACGTGGTGTCATTGTCTGCTTGCACTGGCTCCGGCGCCTGTCCCGGAGCCGCTAATGTTAACGTTATCTACCATCACTCCCTACTAGGTCCCCGGCCCCTGACTATAAACTGACTACAAACCAGCAGACCTGATAACCGCAATGGTTTGAGTAATATTAGAAGTGCAACGGTAAACACTAACTCCCCCACCCCTCAGAGCCGGCAAATATAACAGTTAACTGAGCTAACTACATAACAGCAGCTAGTAGCAGTTAGCTGTTACTTTAGCAACAAGTAAAGCTGTTCTGTTCATCAGCGAACTCTGGAAATCACAGATAGTTGAGGTAGGGCAGCTGGGGGACATCAGAGGAAGAACCAGAAAATAGTTTTCAAATTTGATCCAGTTAATAAAGATGTGTTTTTGTTTTTGAACTGTAATCAGTGAGGGTTTGGTCGGCTCCCAGAAACACTACACTCCGGTGGCGTCATAAAAATAAAATAGCAAAATAATATACACTTTCCTCAGTGCAGGATGAATCATCAACATTTTACAATCGTTTTCCAGGAACTGTCAAAATTTAAAATACCATCAAGAATACCTACAAAAACAACACATTTTTAAAAATCATTTGTTTGGCCAGTGCCAGTGTATTGGTGACATATAATGTAAGCCATATGCAATCAAAACAAAAAAAACATTGATTTTGACTTCATGGGGACTTTAAATACCAGGTGTAAATGCAGTCTCTCTGTCTGCTACAAGTCTGCATCAGGAGCACCTGGCTTTTAAAAGGAATGGGAAATACAACTCTGATTGGTTTAATTGATACTCCCAAAACACACCAATGATTATCTAAGAGACTAAATGCAATCCCTTTGCGCCCAGATTAAGCACCATTTGATTAGCAAAAGATAATTCCTTACATTTGTTGTTATGAGAGAAGATAACATAATGTTGAACAAAAGTACAACAAAATAAATTAAGGTTTTGACAAATAAAGAGTCAAAACTACAAAAAAGATTTAAAGATCTATTATAAATTATAGAGTGCTACTACTAATGAATATTAAAGTGTATATAGCCTATTGTGTGGGCCTACCAAAGAGGAACTATGAATAAAATATATACTAATATACTACTACAAGTAGTAACTATACTACTACTACTACTACTACTACTACTACTACTACTACTAATAATAATAATAATAATAATAATAATAATAATAATAATAATAATAACATATTTTATTTCTCATGTCATTATTACATTATAATGATAAACAGGGCTCCCCTACATAGTCAATATATTTTTTGTCATGCAGTCATTATTACCTTACACATAATCTGCCACAATGACTATTCTTATCATAGCATATTCACATCTAGTTTATCCCCTTACCTGGACAGACTTACAGCAGGTAAGTGATTTCAGAAAATATTTAGAAGTTATGAACTAATGAGAAATGATACGACTCTTCGCTAGAATTGCCACACTGTTTTATCTCTCAAATCTACTTTCACATTTGTCGACAGCGTAGCCTTCACCATTCAACTGCTGTAACATTAAACATACTGCTGTGACCCGGAGGAAATCGAGAGAGGGCAATGAAAAACAGGAGGGTTAGCAAGTATGGTCATGAATTTTTTCAGGAGAGAAGTTAACCCCACATTGTTCCCAATGATGGTAGCTCACTGCCATCGGTATGAGCGTAAATGGCTGAGTAAGTCGCAAAATCTTTGACATGTAGTAATACATATTGAATGAAGATGTACTGTCTGGCCTGGCACGATGAATGGAACACCAGCAGAGGGCAGAGAGACAAGGATCAAGATTAGTCAGAAAATAAGAGCTACTTTTAGGATAGTTCTAGGTTGTTGTTTTTTGCATGTCCACATAATGAAACACATAGAGATAAAAATAAATTTAATCTCAAAATTAAGAAAATAATTCTCAAGGGCAAAGACATCTCTACACAAAAGAGAATGTCGGAAAATAAGACGACAAACACAAAAGAGAATTGGGGAAAAGAACCCAAATGACATCAAAAGCCAGCACAGATTGAGACTGGTACACAAATAAATAATGAATAGGGAATCAGGAAATAAGGCAGCCTTGATGCAGATGGTGAAAACCAGATAGGGACAGTGAATATAAGCTGAGGAAAACTATTCAGCTCCATACTGATCACATTATGTTTCTGTGGATTGACTTCATCACAACATATTTATTTCTTGAGGATCAAACAACCGCTGTAGATTTCAGTGGTGGTTTGTTTCAGCATTTTATAGCTTTTCTTTTTTCACAAAGAATAAAGGTTGCAGTCATCTAAAATTCGAAGCATTCACAGTGCATTCCAATAGTTATGTTTTCATCATGGACCAAGAATCAAAGCAAATTGTGCAGTTGTCACATGACGCACCGTATCACCAAACACTCTGCCTCCCATTAGTGGATGACATAACATAATAGCATTAGCACACAGCAAATCCACTGATAATTCATTGTAAAAATCCAAACCACCTATCCTCTTCCTGTAAATGCATTGCAGCAGTACATATGGAGAGTCTGAGGACTGGAGGATAAAGAGTAGTATCTCTTTACCTCCTCTTTTTCCGTCTCTCTCCACTAGCCTAGCACGGGACAGATGTCCAGAAAGAAGAGGTGTTAAGATGAATGAAACGTCTGCTCTGGGGAGAGACACAGTCGAAATGGACTGACTGAACCTTCAGGAGCAGTTGATAGAGAGTGAAGAAGAGAGGTAACACACAGACTCCAGAGGCAGAGGTGAAGAGTTTGTTTCCAAGCTGAGATACCAAACTTAATGGGAAAAAGTTGTATTTACTCTTACATTGTATACATTCTTTTTTTAACATTACTGTGTGTTTGAGGGACAATGAGGTCAACCAACGGGTCAGCTCGAATAAGGTATATTTTACAACTATTCAGTAAAATTATCAGTTATGTATGCATATATATCCATGTGGCAAATGTTCTTTTCCAGAGTGACTCATATCACTGTTCAATATTTAGAACTGACAAGTGCTACTCAGTATAGTCTCAGTATAAGTACAAGTCTTTCTATTCTTTGTAATTTAATGATGCACAATTCCGCAACTGCTCTCTCCTAGAAAGTGTGTTATATAGACCTATATAATATAACTACTTTGCTAATGCAAATACATTTTGAAGGAAATGAATGCTGCCTGTTATGTTTTTTAATCAAAATAATGAGGGATTTTAATGAACATGTCTGCCAAGTCGAAAATACAAAACACATCATTCTGCACAGACAAGACATTTCATGCCTGGGACGTGGATCCCATGGAACCTGTGGAACCTGTGTCTGTCCCATCTGTTTTCCAGCACTGAGGCTGAGGACACCTCTAGCTGCACTTCATCAAATCCGGCAGTGGACATTCTTGAGCTGTCGCTTCCCCCTCATTCAACCCTCCTCACCCGGACCCTGTTTCTTCTGTGGACCCGAGGATAGTGGGGGTGGCGAGAGGAACAACATCCTCAGAGAAATTGTTCTCAAAGGCTGAGCCTCCAGCCAAGTATGGTGAGTTGGAGGCTCACTGAGTGACAGAGTTCATGGACAGGTTCTAGAACCCGTTTTTAATGTCAGAGGAACGAAAAGTTGAAGGACGTCAACAGTTTTGCTACTGAGCTAATTGTTAGTTTTATATGTTCATTCAATCAAAAGCAAATAGTGGTTTAATTACCATATGCACTTTGATAGAAAAACTATTTTGAGTAAAGCTTCAGATTGCAAATTTAGAGCTCTGAATAACTCATAGCCTGTATAATTGTTTTCCTTTACTGTAATATGTAGCAGTCCATTTTATAGTGTGCATATGCTTGTATTTACACTGGTGCCCCACTTACAATGGACTTGAAATCTGCTGGTTATACTGTAAAATAAGGTTGTACAGTATGTGTGTAGGTTGATGTATGTTATTGTGTTGGAATGGAATTCTGTTATAATCCAGAGTGGGGCTTGTGTTATAAGAGTAGCGTAGCTCCTTCGGCTCCAGAGAAAAACATAGTCTCCACTTTGCTTCCCGAACACGGTCTGTCGAACAGGAATGGTTAACAGCATGATCGATAATGAAAGACAAGAAAAATGATGGAGAGATGTTGATGCAGGTCCAAAGAGATAATGGAAAAAGTAGATGAGGGATTTGTGTTGTTTTCCTGAAACATTATGACACCTCTTCCTGCCTCTCAGCAGACACATCAGAAACAGAACAAGAGAAACTAAAAAAGGGAAGAAAGAGAAATAAAGTCTTTAACGCTGTAAAGGTATATGATTCCTTTGCCCATCATGAGACAAAATCTAGTGTTGTTAGACCTCCCAAGGCTTCTTTCTTGTTCATTTCATGTCTTGTAATTACTTTGACAAGCTATAAAACTATAGCATATATAATTAAAAAGTACACCATGTAATCTTAACAAGACTTTATTTTGGCAGTTAATAAATGCAAGGAAAAATATTGCTTCAAGGATTTATTACTTGATAATTACTGTCAAACATGCTGAGCATGTGCAAAATAACCATCCTTGTGTTTATCTCTGACATGAATCCTTGTCTGAACCTATGAATCCTGTGTCAAACTAAGATGCTGGCAGGGCAGAGCTAATTCTGACAAGCTGTGATGATAGATGACTTCCTTAATGACAGAGACAGAAAGGGAGCAAAAAATAAGTGACAGAGAAGAGGCTTTTAAGTGACTAAATGGCTAACAAGAAGCTGGAAGAGGAAGTGCTTTTAATCTCAAAAATGACTAAAGGGTGAAATAAGTTTAACATATAATCAACATAAAAAATAGATGTTTCACAGGGTATGAGGGGAGTGAAATAAAATTTAACCCCATAAATGAGAGACAGAAAGAGAAGAGCAAGACATAAAAACAGGGAAAAGTATTTAAAAAAGAATAAATTGAGAGGTTGAGCAAGTGAGGGCAGAATCTTTTAACCCTTACAAATGAGCGTGGTGTAAATGCCATTCTGGAAAAAGAGGGGAGGTGTACCTTTAAATCTAATGAACAACCATGAAAAGAGGAGAAGGAGAAGGCAGTTTTTTTAACACTGTGACAGATCCGGGAGAAGAAAGACAAAAGAACTTCACTTCACCTCATGAACATGGTTTAGACTCTATATCAGGTTAAGACATGTCAGCATGTCTGTCCATGTAAGCATTTACTTTTGCAGTACAGACAGTTCAATCAGAAGAGACTTTGTTAAGAGTGAACATGTATTGACATGTACACAATAAAGATGAAAATGTGAAGTCTTTAGAGATTAGATGCCACAGTGATGTCATCATATTTTATGTGTAGCAGTGAAGCTTTAAGTGGTATTGGATACCCCACTGATGGAGTCTAGACACTGATGGCAGTGATTAGATGAGACAATGGCTGAGAATGGATGGATGTGGTGAGAAAAGACCTGGGTGCTGGAAGAGATAGAACTGGAGGTAAATGGGGTTGAAGAGGGTTGCGACCTGGGGTGTGTGATATTATGCTATTAGATTGTGAATGATTAAAAGACTGCTAGTATCATGCTACAGTGCACATTTTATCAGTCAAATCAGATGTCACACTATTTTTTTGGTCTGTTACACGGCTTCTCTAGGGACCATAGACAGTAAATTATTAGTGGACGTAGTCGTCGTGACGTCATCCATTGGTTTGCAGACTGCCGTTTTAAAGCCTCGAGTTTGGCTGATAGGGTACCGCCACGTTGACTTTTTGCATACTTCCCACAAGACCACACAGGGGATCTCATAGCACAAGGCCTGAGGGAAATGCTTGAATGTTGGGGACTGAAAGGGGAGAACATGACCTGCATGATACACAGACAGTAGGGCTAACATGGTGAGAGCCTTGCCTACAGTGCTTCAGGCATAGACTTCACCTAGCCATCGGTGAGTGAAACGAAAATAAAATATTGCCACTGGCATTCAGATAAGGAGTTGGTTCATACTAACAATACTGTTACATGAAATAACTACAAATTATAGAAGGAACACAGGACAGACAAAAGAGGTTAGTCTACAACATACATTTTTACATTTAATTAAAATGTTTTGCTCATGATAAATACAAGTATGTATTGTAGAATCATCACTGTTTCAATAAAATAGTAGTTTAAAAATATAAACAGCTGTGAATTCAAATTCACAGTGTGATTTAGATTAAATCAAATAAATAAATTATATTTTTCTTTTTATTAGAAAAAAAGTGCCAGAGATCATCATGTCTCAGACATCTCTCAGCAAGAAAGTGGTCAGTACATTCTCCTTCAGCTGAAAGGTAGAGAGGGACTGAGTAAGGCTCAGAGCTGAAACTACCTCAGCAGAAACTCATCACTGAGTTACCAACACAATGGGATTCCAGACTCAACATGATTGAGAGAGTGTTGAACCAGGAAAAGGCCATTTCTCAGGTCCTGAAGACAGACAAGAGGACAAGGCATTTAGTGCCATCATGGCAAGAAATTGATGTTAGAGAGTCTGTGAAGAAGGCCCTGAGTCAGAGGCACTCTCAGGTGCGGACTATGTGAGTGTTATCATAAAGCCAGTACTTCACCTGTTGAAAGTCAATATCTTGAACCTGAAAGACAAACAAAGACAAAGAAGACAGCAATTCTCAGTTAGCTCACTGCCAAATATCAGGATCACACCAGTACATTGACAGTGACAGAAAGGGGGAATACAAACAAGAGCTTTGTCTGAGCTGGACTACAAGTACAGCATCCAGCTGCATTAGCTCAGCCTACATCTACTTCCATACCAAAGAGTTCCAAGGCAGGACAAACACCACCAAATAAAGCAAAGAAAGCACTACCAGCTTTTTGAAAATCTATGGTGCTGTAACTGCAGCCCTGGCTGCCAAATCTGCTTTTTCCATTGTATTGGAGGCCCACCTATCCACACCAGATGCAGACAGTGAGATGGATTCTGTGGAAAATCCATGAGCGAAAGGGTTAGCCAACCAGCTAAGTTGCTAGCTAAAAGTAATTCTGTATACCAGCAACACATGCTCCCTCAAAAAGAGTCTTCAGTACTTGTGGCAATATCTTCACATGTAATCTGGTTTTCTTAGCTAAAAATCTGTTATTGTAATCTGTCATACTTTATGTCTTCTTTTAGACACTTATTCCCATTGGTTGATTGTTTTAGTTCTGAATCACATTGCACAAAAAAAATAACTAAGAGATTACAAGAGTTAGGCAGGGTTCTAAATGCACTTTTTTGATCACCAGCCAATCAGAATTTCCACTAGCCAATTTTTTTCCCCGTGAAAATAAGAGAAATTATGAGTGCCATCGAATGCATTTGATCATTTTATTAACATTGTTGGCATGAAAAACACAACAAAACATACACAGAAAGTGCAAACATTTCATTTCAAATTTGGGATCTTTCTATTATTTAAATCACGTCTTCAGAGCTCTTCTTCTTCTTCAGAGGTGCCATCAGAATCTGAGCCACCCTCTGTTACTTTTGTTCCATGTTTGCACACAAAGTCAGGCCTGCGTGCGCATCTGTCAGCATGCCAGATGTCAATAGCTTTGGTTGGATCAAAGTCTTTGATGTCAGGTGAGCACAACTGGGTTTTAAGGAGGTCAGAAAGGTTCTCACCCTTTAGAGAAGGCAGGAAAAACTGAGAACGCCACCATCCTTGCCTATGTTAAGGAACCCCTTGGCTTTGGCCCTCAGAACAGCATTGATGTCTGTGGCCTCCTGGGACTACAAACTAAACAACTGCATTATCAGACATTTTAAACTGATGAAGAGAAAAAGAAAGCAAACATTAAATTCAATAATCTATCTACACTGCTAGTTTTTGTTGGCTATAAATTAACATACCTTCTCCTCTTAAGTGGCGTACAATGCCAGCATATTCCTTGAGAAAATGGTCAATAGCTTTGAAGAGATGTGGTAGCTGCCGGGTTCCACCTACTCTGGTTGGCATCAAAGCCTTCATGTGGAGCTCCCTGAAGTGTTGCTTTAGGCTGGCCCTGTTCACTCCACTCTTATGATATAAGGTGTAGAGTCCACTCAACAGGTCCTCAACTTTACTGGCCATCACATTTTTCCTTATTCCAGCTGAAAAGGCATCTCTAGCTTATGGCCATGCAGTGCATCCCCAGCACATTTGGTCTGTCTGCATGCAGTTTTGTAACTACACCAGTGTTTACTACTGTCATTACAGATGCTCCGATCTGTGGTGATTGCCACTATCTTGTTCTTCCAATCAGTGCTGATTCCACTTTCCATTACACTGCACACTGCTTTAGCTATATTTGTAGCATCTGGCTTTGAGACAGCTTTTACCCCAACAAAATCAACTGACCTTCCCCTCACTGGCACTCCTGACGTAGACCATTTCTTCTTCCAAAACTGTACTGTCAAGGGATCCATCTGACAAGACTGAGATGAACTTGCCATCTGATAACCTTGCCATCATCTCTCTTCTCTCATCCTCTGCTATGTCGTGTATGAACTCTTTTGCCTGGTGGTCATTTGTGTATGTCTCTCCTATCATCAAGCCTTTCTTCCTGTTCACCCTGAAATTAATTTTTGTGTAAATGAAGCCACTGTTAGCGCCTACAACACAGTACATTTCAGTGAGATAAATTGTTTTGAAACCCCCAAACGTAAAGTTTCATCTGTGTCTATGGAAGCACTCTGAATCGTATTAAATGCACTGCTTCTGAAACATGTAAATAGTAACATTAATTCACTTACTCACACATTATTCCGATGGCATGGGCATTTCGAAAAAGTAGCTGCATCTTCAATAAAGCGAGGCTTCTCCCAGCAAGGCTGTCTTCAATACGACCTGTCTTGGCAGTTTTAATCCTTAGGCTGATGCTTGATGACTTTGGGCACTCTCATGGTCCTTTACTGCCTTCTGCTTTTTTCTTTCGCGTTCGTGGGGCAATCCTGACAAAACATGATGACATTTTCATGATCAAACACAAGCCATTCATGACCCATCAGCCATTTGGCATTAAATTTTCTTTTCTTCGTTTCTCTCTCCTCATCCCCTGGCTCGTTCCTCTTCTCGCCCCCAGAAGTCTGTCCCAGCCACCGCCACATTTAGTTTAATCTTAACTTTTTACTATACTAGCTAACTCCCTCCGCTTTCAGTCTATGCTCCCTGCTCTGGCTCTGTTTGCTCTTATTCTTCATTGTGTTTTCTGGTGGACGCTCCATTCGTTTCCATGGTTTCTCGCACTGGTTTCACTGAAACTGTGCGCAGCCAAGGGGCATATGAAACATCATCATGTAGCATTACGGCTAAGTGTTCATGGGAAATGTAGAAACTACTGCCAGGGGGGATAAATGACCGAGAACAGAGACTTATGTATCATGCATGTAATGCCTCATGCATCACCCGCCAAATTGGCTAGTAAGTTTTTATTAACACCCGCCAAAGTGAATTTTAACCTGCGTTTGGCAGGTTGGTGGGTGTTAATTTAGAACCCTGGAGTTAGGTACTTTGCCCTAAATGGTTTTTGATGGTTTTATCTTGTAGGGTTGATTTTTGGTTTCAATAAGGAAAGTATTTTGGTTGTACTGTTCAGTAACTAGCAAAATAGTCTCAAATACCAACATGAAACTGGCCTCCTACACCACTGTGAGAAATCTTGGAGTTTTTTGATCAGGACATGTTGTTTAACTCTCACGTTAAGCAAATTTCAAGGACCGCCTTCTTTCACCTACGTAATATTGCAAAAATCAGGAACATCCTGTCTAAAAATGATGCAGAAAAACTAGTCCATGCATTTGTTACTTCTAGGCTGGATTACTGCAATTCCTTATTATCAGGCTCCTCGAAAAAGTCCATTAAGACTCTTCAGCTGATCCAGAATGCTGCAGCAAGTGTTCTGCCAGGAACCAGGAAAAGAGATCACATTTCTCCTGTCTTAGCTTCTCTGCATTGGCTTCCTGTAAAATCCAGAATAGAATTTAAAATCCTTCTTCTCACATACAAAGCTCTTAATGGTCAGGCACCATCTTATCTTAAAGAGCTCATAGTACCTTACTACCCCACCAGAGCACTGCGCTCCCAGAATGCAGGGTTACTTGTGGTTCCTAGAGTCTCCAAAAGTAGAATGGGAGCCAGAGCGTTCAGCTATCAGGCTCCTCTCCTGTGGAACCAGGTTCCAGTTTGGGTTCAGGAGGCAGACACCGTCTCTACATTTAAGAGTAGGCTCATAGTTATGGCTGGCTCAGGTGAGTCCTGAACCATCCCTTAGTTATGGTGCTATAGGCCTAGACTGCCGGGGGATTTCCCATGATGCACTGAGCTCCTCTCTCCTCTTCTCTCTCTCCCTCTGTATGCAACCTCATCCCATTAATGCATGTTACTAACTTCCCGTAGTCGTGTGCCCTCTCCTCTCTCCTCCTATCACTTCCTGCAGGTGTTTCTGGCTCTGGACCTGTGGAGTCTGGGTCTGTGGTTGAGTCACCTGCTGCCCCCGTGTTCCTGTTTGACACCATCTGCTACAATTACAACTACTATTACTAGTCCTATTGCTTTTATTACTGTTATTATTATCATTAATATTACAATTGTTATCATTAACACTACTATAAATATATGTACCATTTTTCCATTTAGTCTAGCCGGTGTTCCATATGTGGTCACTTGCTCTGCACAGCAACGCTCAGTCCATCTGTACCGCTCATTGACAACAACAGCCTGGTAACATGCTTCTGGGCTTGGCCAATCAGAAGACAGTGGGCTTTGAGAGGCTGAAATTAAGGCCTACATTAAGAGCCAGAATAAGAATAATATTTTTTTTAACTTTGAATAATGCAAAGCTGCCATACAAGAGTCACAGAAATACAATGTAGGACTGGAAACGCAGTATCTCCTTTAAAGCTTGACAGCAACAATATAATTGGCTGATAGAGATTGTGGAGAAATCTGTTTGGTTAACAAGAGTAAACGCCCATATTGATTACAGCTACACAGTACAAATGTACAATTGACACCAAGACACGTAGACTAATATGCGTAGTAGAGAGGCGAGAAACAGACTGGCAAATAACAATGTTTCAGGTTGGGAATAAATGAATCAAAAAACAGCAGTTTAAGGGAGTCTGGGGACATTTTCCTTGAGTGACAATGGAGTATATTGTGGTTGCCTTTATTTGTAAAATTCCAAAAAACGTTGACATGTTTATCGTCACAAACATCTTATGCTTATCTTGGCAGGTAACACACACACACACACACACACACACACACACACACACACACACACACACACACACACACACACACACACACACACACACAAAAGACTGTGTCTCTGCTTCCATATTTGTGTAGTAATACAGCTAATCAGACTAGACTAATTCATATATGAAAATGCTCTGCTTGTTATCCACATGTTTGAAAATTGATGTATTTAAAGACCAATAAACATCAGTCTTTATCCAACATAAAAAGTTTGGGAAAAATGTGCTAAAGCAGATGTATACTAATAACAAAAAAACAAACAAACAAATACAAAATGGGGTTGGAGATTTGTGTTAAGAAAAACCCCAAAGTCAGCTACTAGCAAAGTTGAAATATTTAATAATAATGAAGGCATCCACATCATGTCAGCTGTGTGTAATACTGTGCGCCTCTGCTAAGGAGTTGCTCTGAGCAGTTGGAAACACAAGTGGATATGATCACTAAAACATGGAGGGTGCTTCTGCTTGTATCACTGCATTTTGTGTTCAGTATTACATTTCTTTATTTCCTCTGCCCATTGTGCACCCTTGACCCCGAGCTTTTGCCTGCATTTCTCAGCAGGAGCTCTGACTTGACCAGTTGCCTTGCACTTGACAGCAAAGTGGTTAACTTAGTGACTACTGTAAAATAATTATAGAAGGAGAGAGTAAGGAAGCAAGGAAGCAAGAAAGAAAAGGGGAGGGGGGAAAGACTAAATAGTTTTGAACACATAATAGAAAAAAAGGAGGCAATATGTTTGTCTTCACTTAAGAGCAGCACTTAAAGGGGCTATATGGAGTTTTTCAATGAATTCACTTATTAATAAATCAAATGTTTAAAAAATAATTTTCATTGCCTTGTCAATCAGCTTAGCTTATTGTCAATCGTCACTTAGAAATGAAGCACACATTTGTTTTCTGTTGCTTGCATCAGCCACTATTCTGCTTTAAATGTGACAACACCGCGGTCGAGGTGTAGCCCTGCATGCGCTCCCGAGCCTCTCTCCAACTACAGCAAAACACCACAGCTAATGACATGCAGTCCACTAACACCAGAAAACATAAGACTCCAACATAAACTCCAAGCAAGGATAAAAACAACAATAAAGGTTTTGTGATGAAGCTTGTCAGACCAAAGAGATGATGGATAAAAACATTCATATCAGATAGTCAGAGAGAGTCACGTTAGCTCAACGGCTAATGCACAGCAGCTACTAACATCATCCGTTGGAAAGTTGTATTGCTTTCCATGTTATTTCACAAACTAATGTGACCCATATTACTATCCTGTGTACCACCGGTATTACGTCAAAGTGTTAATTTTAGCCAGCAAGAAAGGATGTAACTGTACAAAGCAAATTTGGAGCATTTTGTTTATACTAGTTTATAGTGCTGCAGGGCAGCCAGCAAACACTAATTAGTTTGGACCTGCTGCTGTTTGCTTCATAACATTCAATTTAAATTAATTGTTGTTTTACCGACAATTAGGTAAACAGCGTCTCCAACTCTCACTTGTAACTAACGTGTCCCACACAATATATAATACTGCAACAAAACGGCGACAACACAGTGTAAGAGTCAAACACTATCACTACAGTAGGATTACTGCGGTCTTGCTGTTATGAATGGACATAAGGACAAAATCTCGTCATAACATAACAAGTCTAGCTCAGTAACCCTTTCGTTATCATCCATTACATGTATCTGTGCTGACATTGCTGAGGCTCTGTTGAAAGATACACAGATAGTAAAGTTAGTTACTGAAAAGCAAACAGGCAAGTTGATTCTGATGCAGCACGTCAGCTAAATGCAGACAATGTAACGTTGAAACCAGCATGGATTAGTTCATCCTCAACCTGATAAAAATATTACTGTAACGTTGCAGTGGGAGTTTACCTGTCTTTCCAGCATGTTTTGTGAAGCTGTTTCCCTATCTGTCTATAGACACTCTCACACTGCCTTTTTACGGGAGTATTGATCCAATATGCAGCTCACTGCGCTGTCTGAAAGGTATGGAGCCAGTGTTTGTCTGCTTCTGAGCAGGGAACGTTGAAGTAACAGAGCCTGAACATGTCAGGAGAAAAAGCCACAGCCTCCATGCCGGTGTTTCTGCGTTTATTGTGGGATTTCTGTATTAATGCAGTTGTGTTTCAGATTATGCACGCTAATGATTTCGAGTGAGCATGCATACAAGCACACGCCTGGTTGCCACCGCTAGTGGCTGCTGAAAACTCCACAATGCCCCTTTAAGATGATGATCTATTTATTCTAAGTTGATTTTTTCTCTGAGGAAACCTCAACTCATACACCCACACTGAGATAATCATGATTAGGGCTGCTAACCAGAGTTAATTTTGTCATTATGGTAACTCTTCCCAAAAGGTTTCACTTTCCAACCTGAGACACCAATCAGCTGGAGAAGGTGACATTGACTGCAGGGTATCAGTAGTGGAGGTGCTAAGCTGTCATAAAATGTATGAATGCTGTTATGGCAGGTCTCCTGAATATATTTACTGGTGCTTTTATGAACACTTATATAATCTAATAACTCTTAAAGGACATATCATTATAATATACTGTATGAATGCAAGTGCTATATCGGCATTGGATTCAATACCATCGATCAAAACCTAGTATTTTGAAGGGGATTCATTTTCCTTTACGTAAAATCATATGAAATGCGGGCCCTCACTTCAGCCAGGAGGATGGAGCTATACGTGCCGTTGTGGGCGTGGCCGGCATTCTGTTACTGTAGCAAATGATCACATATGGAAAATAGTAAAAAACTGTAACATAAAGAGTATTCAGAACATGGGGGTAGGTTTTCGCTCACAGGGATTATGGCTAAACAATGTATCTGTAGCCCAGCCATTGAACTGCTTGCTATGGGACTGTGGGCCATATTATCTGCCACGGGAACTTTCACATGCCATCGCTGTAGCTGTTTACATTCTGCCCTCTGGCAACCTGATGTCGGTGCTGAACCCCAGACTCAACACCAGAGTGCCTTCACAGTGATCTTGGGTTACTGTAACCATGTCACCATGACCACCACACTAACTTACTTCACCCAGTATATAAGCTGCCATACTAGAGAGGAGAGGATCCTGGACCTGATGCATATTAACGTTAAGGACGCATGCAGCAAACAAACTTAATCTGTTTTTTAACAGATTTGACTCAGTGGCTCCCCCCACTAATTCAGCTGCTGACACCTCCAACCCCACTACTCCCACCTCCTCCTCCTCACTGTCCCTCCTGGGAGACACTTATTCCCCGCTCCACAGGCTCTCAGGTTAACTGCCTTCTCCAGACTGACATTGTGGATCTAAGGACAGCAAAGGCACCAGTGACCCCTGTTTCCATCCAGGGGATCAGTGTGGACATTGTGGAGATTTACAAATACCTGGGAGTGCACACTGATGATAAACTGGACTGGGACAAGAACACCCAAGCCCTCTACAGGTAGGGCCAGACTCGTCTATTTCCTGAGGAGGCTGAGCTCCTTCAACATCTGCCAGACGATGCTGACGATGTTTAATGAGTCTGTTGTGGCCAGTGCTGTCCTGTTTACTGTTGCATGCTGGGGCTGCAGGTTGAGGGTAGCAGACACTAACAGAATCAGTAAACTGATCCGCAAGGCCAGTGACGTTGTGGGAGTCTAGCTGGACTCTCTGTCGGTGGTGTAAGAGAGGAGGATGCTGTCCAGGCTACATGTCATCTTGGACAATGTCTCCCACCCACTCCATGACATGTTGCTGAAACACAGGAGCACTTTCAGTGCAAGCCTCATCCCCACAAAATGCACCACAGAGCGCCACAGGATTTCATTCCTGCCTGTGGACATCAAGCTCTATAACTCCTCCCTTTAGGTGTCTGACATGCAGGCCCTTAGTTATTTAACTGGACCTTATTATCTGTTTTTGTGCAATATTAACTGTCTCTGCTGCTATTTATTCACTATTATGTATTTTTCTTTACTAATTTATATTTTTCTGTATTTTCCTTTTCTTTATATATTTCTTTATTTTGCTTTTCTTTATGTTTTTCTTTATTATATATCTTTCTTGCGTCTGCCAAGCTCACAGGTTGCCAGCAGAGGCCAATAAAGCTACTTCTGCCAAAGCAAACTCTTCTCCTCTACTTCAATTTGACACAAACTTTCTGTCACGCTGAGGCGTGTGTGGTGCAGGGCAGAGCAGGTGAGGACCCAATTGCAGGACACGGATAGGGGCAGGTAAGTTCAGTGAAGGTAAGTTTCATGAACAAAAAGCGAGCACACTTACAAACTAGTGGCTGAGTCCAAGGCATCCAAAAGAAATAAACAATCCAAAGCAAACAGGGTAATCCAACAGAAGAATCCAGAACAGGTCATAATCCACAATCAAAAATACTGACAGGGAACAAGCAACACGAGGTGAACAGACAGACTAAGGCACACACTCTAGGCAATGACCCAACAAAGACAAGACAGAAACACCAGGTATATATACACAGGGGTAACGAGCAGGGCGGGACCAACACAGGTGACAGGAATCAGGGATAACGAGGCACATGCAGGGAGCAGAGGAAAACAGAGACAGACATGCAGAGGGATCACTGGGGAAACACACAGGTTACAAAACACTAGACAGAACCCCAAAACCCAACATATCAAAATAAAGAATACAAGAACCAAGACTAAAGACAAGTAACTAAAACCCAAACCCCCCAACAGAACACACACAGAACAGGATCGTGACACTTTCAGCTAAGCTGACCTCACTAAGATGAGGGCCCGCCAGATGGTCCCCGTTGACACAAAGGTCCACCGTTTTAGAAGGCAAACAGCCAGAACAGCGAAATCGGGTAGGTCCAGTACCAAGAGGCTAATCCACTACCTTTCAAGCCTCCTTCCCAAGCTCACATTTCTCCGTACATCTCAACCTATCTCCCCCGATGCACTGCTATACCGAGCAGCATTTCTCTCTCTCCATTGGACACCTAAAACTCACCCATCTGCATCATCCCACAAGGCGATCTGTTCTTTCCCACTTACCGCTACTATCCACCGCAGCGCAGTCCATCCACGATCACACAATCCCCAATGGCACTGGTTAAACAAGTGATCGGGACACGACTCCCTCCCTCTTGGAAGGCATCCCTTT
>JALXJV020000004.1:11067067-11189041 GCA_024633595.2 Lepomis macrochirus | reverse complement strand
GTTACAAGTCGCGGTGGATACTTTAAGCACGGACCAGGTAAAGCAGCAGTGAAAACACAAGGTGCAGATGTTGGTTTCATTTGTTTGACAGGCTACGTCATTAATAAGCCGACGGTGGCTCACCAGCTGATGGAGAAAATGGAGCAGACAGGGCCAGTCGCGGTGTTTTACCTGAGTTGTAGGTTAGTGTTAATGTGTCTGAGTGTGAGAAGAAGAGAATTCTGAGGCAGGTGCAAAGCATACTTAAAACAATTATAAGAATGTTCGTGATCATTTAAGCCTGCTTTCACAGGGTGATATAATGTGAAAATTTGAGGGGGGTTTTTGCTGGGGGTGCCGGGGGTTTACAATCACAATGCCTGGCTCAACATTGTGATGTCTATTGTGATGTCTATCAGTCATCACTGATGGTCCAATCCTAGTTGTGAATATGTTTGTCTTATAATGGTCTTGTCTTCAAATATGATGTGATCCACAATTTTTCAAATGTAATCTAGATAAAAACATCATGTTATATTCAGACAAATATGTTGCTGACATATCTGCCAAACTTATAGCCTGGTGTTGGATGTTGGAAACACCCACCCACACGCGCACACACACAGGTAAGCACACCCACAAAAGTTAGCCAACAGTCGTGCATGTATCACCACACATTCTCACACACACACACACACACACACACACACACACACACACACACACTTCTCCTCAATTGGACGGAGGATGAGCCAGCAGCGATTAGCAGAACAGAGGTTGTTACTCAGCAGGGGAAGCAAAACTCGTTTAGCAATCACATTACTCTGCATAATGCTCCATTAATGGCATGCTAATCATATGTAAATGACATGCTAATTGAGCAGGATTCAATTCCAACCAACAGATGGTTCCTGTACTCCTGTAATGGAGCCTCTGAAGGCTGTGAGAGAACTGTGGTGGTGGTTGGTGAGTTGGTGAGTGGTGGGTAAGTCTACAGACAGGACAGAAAAGCAAGAGAGGCAGGAAATAAATGAAAAAATGTGAGAGATGGACAGGTGAAAGGTGACAGAAAGAAAGTACGATAAATAAAATACAAAAAGTAATTGTACACAAATTTCAGTAGATTAGATCTCCCGTACCTTCTCATCTGCACACACTTGGTATGTAGTGTAATGGGAATTCCAAATGTATTGCATGTAACCCTGGACTCAGGGAGACTCATTGGTGATGTGTAAATGTAAAAGTCCAAATATCTCTCTTCTCTGTGTTATCCAGACTTCAGGGACAACATGTCTCTGTGGGATGATATGATTGAACCTAAAACTGGATAAATAACAGGCTCACTGAGCTCTCCTCACTCATTCCAGCATACATGTACACGGCATATGTGTGTTGCTGTGAGTCCTTCTGCAGAAGACTTGAATAAAACGCACAGAAAGGCAAGTGTTTGCCTGAGCTGTTTATTTAAAAACTCAAATTGCCTTCACAGTAGTATTTATTATCCCAGTATTTAGTATCCCAACTACATGACCTGCAGGTCTACACACACCTCAGATTTGACATATTTTCTATTTTCTTGGTTTCTGTAAATTCACCCACACAATCTGACCTCAGGTACAAGTTTCATATTATTTAATGTATTCTTCCACCACTCATTATCTGTAAATCCACCTACAGACAATTCTGAAATTAAAAGAATCATGAAATGGAATTTTTGCTTGACCATTGCTTGTTCACGCCGTGTGTCTTCATGAGAATGAGGCCCGGAGGAAATGACTCATTGCTGCATATAGTCGTGCTGCACCATAAACAGGTTTTTTGCCCACTTGGGGCAGCAGAAACATTGATATGTCATCCTCTTTTACTTGATGTGTTTGCAAGCATTTGCTTATTTACACATCCAGCAAAGAGCAACAAAATGTTCATTTTGAGTCGTGTTCATGGCCACCTTATGAATTTAAGTACAATGTTCTCTCTCTTTTAGCTCTGTTTTTATTCTCTACCAACTCCTGAGGGAAATATCTGTCCCTTTAGCTGCAAAATGCTCCACTTTGTTAACCATAAGTCAATATCAGGAAAACACAGATACGTTTTCAGTTTCTCATTATAATACTGAACATAGATTTATTGTTTACCGTGCAGTTTGCATTATGTTGGAACATGTACAACAAGTATGTTGAAACAACTGTTCTCATTCATAGGTTGTCAAATACTGGTTCGTCAACACCCGTTGGTGTCACATAAAGACACATAAGGTAACCACTAAAGGCAATATTAGATGCTCAGAGCAACTGCTGTCCATTCATTCCAACACACTCATCCCAGATTGTCAAATACAGATGCTGTCAGCCCCTTCATACCACCACACAAGGTAGCCTACCCTTTAGCATCTGTATGAGATGCTTCTTCAACTACTAGCTAAATTTGGGAAATGGTCCAGTTTCGTTTAGGCACCAAAAGTACTTGGTTAGTATTAGGAAAAGATCATCATTTGTGTTAAAATAAGTAATAAGTGACATGACGTAAGTAACATGTGTAACGTTAGTCACGTAACTAACATTATGTAAGTTTAAATAAATGTTAGTATTTGATGACCTGGTTTGAAATTAATGACAATTATGACTTGTAATCTGTCTTATTTCAAGAAATTGTTAATTTCAAATTTAGAGCTACAGAGGAAGAGTTAAATAAGTGTCAGCAAGTCCTGAGTTGATGGATTGACTTTTACAGAAGAAAAATAACTGCTCAAGGTCCTTTTAAAGTTCCAGAGATTTTAGAGTGAAGTGATGTGTGTGTGACAATATGAATCAGAGTAAATGTGTTTGTTTCTGAGTGAGTGCACTCTCGAGTGAAGCCCTTAGAAGGTGCCAAAACCTTAATGACTGTGTTTATTTCTGTCTCGTGCTCTCTCTCTCTCGTGCTCTCTCTTCCTGTCTCTCTCTCGGTCTCTCAAATTTCCCACCCACATATAAGAACAAGCAGATTAGGAAGGAGTGAAAGACCAAAGGGCAGAGATTCAGAGAGGTGTGTGTATGTTCTTGTGTGTTGTAAAGAGAGAGTGTGAAGTGAGTGGGAGACATAAAGAAAGTGAGTGAAGAAAAACAGGATAAGGAAAACTGAGGGCAAAGAGTAGCAAAGTGTACGTGTGTGTGTGTGTGTGTGTGTGTGTGTGTGTGTGTGTGTGTGTGAGACACCTGTGTGAGCCTTTTTTCCTAGCATTTCCACTTTCATTTTCATATGAATGTGCATAAAACACAGTCTGGTACCAGACCTTGGACTTGCTGCCAACAACTATGATTCGTTCAAGTAGTTTGGGGTTTGGTTTGCATGACAGACTGTCTTCTGGTTGGTTGCTGAATAACTGCTACACTCTGTTTCTCATAGACAGCCTCTGTGGGTCTAATGAAATATGTCTGCTCACTAGGGCTGTCCCCAACTAAGGATTTACATAGTCGAATCAGAGTCGTCAAGTGCCACGTATAGTCGACAGATTGTTGAATCGTGTTTTTTTGGGCAGCGATTGCGATCTGCAGTCTCTATCCATTCAACTTGCAATGTAAATTTCCAGCTAAACTGAGGGTTTTTGAATACCCTTTTCTCTCTCTCTCACCTGCCATTCACCGGTCTTGTGCAGAGTTTTGCGTGCATGCCGTGCTGCTGACAACTGCATGTAGATAGGGGTTCCTCACTGGTCTATTTCAGGTAGCCAGCTGTTTAAAAACAATATAACATTCTTTGTGTGGTTAATCAACGATAATAAATTCTCACCCCTCCTGTGACCCATAGTTTGACTGTATGTATATTCAGAGCCAGAGAGCAACAGACTTTCAAAATAAAAAAAATACAAATAAATAAAAACTGTGTTAATGTGAGATTATAATTGTCAGCGTTAATTAATTAATGCGTTAACTTGTTAATGTGCCCGGCCCTAAAAAGTACACACACGTGTGCAAACACACACACACACACACACACACACACACACACACACACACACACACACACACACACACACACACACACTTAGCCAGCATGGCACTTTTCCCTGCTTGGTGAGATTATTGATGACGGGTTCAGTAATTTGTCTTTTAAATGAGTCACAAAAATATCTTTTTACTCTGAGGACGTTCACATGCAATTAAGGCCACTTTATTAATGATGTGTGGAGACAGAGAGAGAGAGTTTCTGCTCTCCTTTATTCATCACGCAGAGTCAGTTTTCTTCCTGAATGAAAACGGGCACAACTGGACCAATCACAGTCTGAGCACACTCATTTATTCCCCCTTAAACACCGGGCTCAGTATGGATGTGATAACAGAGGAATTTATGATTAGAACAGTTCATATAATGCAATTAATAATCTTAGCTGTTACTGTTTTACTTTTATACACACTAAAGGGATCAACAAATTTTGACTAAAAATGAGTACTGACATTAACATAGAAGATTCAGTCTATCTTTATTATATATTTTTTAAATAAGTTAAGCAGTTAAAACTAAATCTGCTTATTGTTGTAGTTAGGTTCACCTAATCAAACTATTTTGGATGAAAATGTAAAAATTTCTTTAGTTGCAATCAGACAAAAACATTTTACCTGCCGCTGAAAATTTTACATTGTAACATGCTAACATAAATGACATACTCAAATTGTTTTGCTGCAAATAGTTAATCCTGCCTAACAGTGTTATATCAGGCCATTTAGAGTACAAAGTTGTAAAACAGCTTCACAATTAATTCAAAGAAGCAAAGAAGATCATTTGCCTCAACATTAGTAAAAAAGCTTGGACAAACTGCTTTAAAAGCTGCATCCCAATTGTGGAGCTGCAGCTTGTAAAAGGACTTAAACGTTTGATGAACAGAAAGAGTAACAGGTATATGTTAATATAACTTCATCTTTAACACCCTTTGATGAACATTTCCAGGCTGCTGACTAAACAGACATTGGAGTTTATGTCTGTTTCCTAATATTTCCATCCTGCAGTGACTTGTTCATCAGTGTACCTGATGTGATGATCTGATATACGTGAAATTAAATTAATATAATATAAACACAATTTTTATGAGTCTATGGTACAGGTTTGTGTCCTCCAAATCTGGGCAGATGAAGGCTAAATTAAGATTAGCTTTTGAACTGAGACAGTCCCTGTCTACCTCTAATTATGCATTTAGTCTTGAAATGATTCGTTCACTTGAAATATATGCAGTGAGAGCAGCAGGGCAGCAGACCAGTCATTGCAATTAGTGGTTTGGTTCACAGATTTCATAGACCAAGAAAAACACCAGAACCTGTTAGAAATGGTGTACTACTTTGAATAACATTAGATACAGTACTGCAGGGAAAAGGTGTTCATGTGTGGTTCTTCTAAAAACTTCTTCTTAAAACATCTTGAACAACTTCCAAACAAGCAGTCAAACTTGGTAACCTACTTTCTGTTTCTGCTGCAGTGAAACACCTGAAACCAATTTGGCAAGAAACTGTCCCTCCCTCATGGTGAGACAACATTACCTGCGAGGCACAAACATACACCAACAAAACCAAGGCTGAGCCAAATATGTAGTAATGAGGTTACACTATGATGAAAAATGTGCTCAAAACAGCAAAACAAGAAGCTTCCACAGTAATTAGGAAATATGAGTAAAACTGAATATACTGACATTATAAGAAATAATCAAACAACAGCATTGCAGAAATATGTATTATTTTTCCCTAAGTTGTCAGTGTTACTACTTGGACAGATCTTGAAATACCTTGGGGTGTACTGCTCCCAGGGTTAGGTTTGGCCATAACTACTGATGGTCATGGTTGAGATTATGAAGTAACATCTGTTAAAGCTGCAGCTAATGAACATGTTCATTATAGGTTATGAGTCTGATCACTAGTCCCGAAGTTACTAAATCATTTTATGTCACTATACACATTTAGGCCTCATTCAGCATTGTGCTGTACTTTCTGCCTCAGCATTAATAAGCATAGGTCTTCTTCTCCCTCTTTAACAGATGACAGTAAAAAAGCATAGGCAGGCTGTTGTAGCTGGAAAAACGTGTGACCTTGAACTACATGCGAGTTCTGATCTCATATCCAAAAAAACTGCAAGAATAATAATTTGTTAATAAGACTGCAAATTTGAAATTAGACCTTTCGCAAGTTTCTTATAAATTGTTTCTTTGTTAGATTTTGCTGTAAAAATAACTTGTCTGCAGTTTGGTGTTGGGCAAGTAGCGACATTATTTTATTAGAGCTTGTTTTCTGAAACAGATGCCTGCTGCTGCTGGAAGTGGAGTCACTGAGACTGAACCATACAGTTAATGAAGCACAAAACAATGAGCTAGAAGGGGCTCAGTAGAGTTGGATGATGTCTATGGATTATGTGGGTACTACATGTAACAGCTATTACTGTTTATTGCCTATTACTGATTTAATTTAAATCGAGGTACAACAGATCCCGTTTTGTTATTGTAAAATTTGTAATTTGTTGTAATTTGTGCCCATGTTTGGACCAAAGAACCATATACAGGTTCACCTGTATAAGTAGGTCAAACTGAGGTTTAGTAGCATCAATGAGAAAGAAGTCTGCTCATTCAGCCAATACACAAAATGCCGAAAGTCCTTTCCAGACACAAGTTCACAGTCTCCTTGAAAGTCTGCATGACGTGAATCTCGTCATTCCCTTATGTTTGTTAGGAAGCAAAACTGTATTCACCAATCACACATTTATGAAGATTACTATGTATGCAGACATCCAATCTCAGAGGGGAACTGCCCATTGTTCATTATTCTGAAACCCCAATAGTCAGAAAAATGTCACATTATTGTACAAAAACAAACTCTTAACAAAGTCAACTCAGTCCAATAAAGAAGCTACTTTTGAATCATGAGGCCTTTGTTCATGCTCCAATTCTTTTGGAATTAATATTAACATATCAACTACACAAAAACACAGCAAAGTTACCTTAAACTCTACAGCTATTAATGAAAACCAATTGGATGCGATAATGTATACATCCAAAAACAGAGACACAATCAATCAAACACATACACACACACTTTGACCCTGTGCATGGAGAACAGGTGAACAGACAGTGTGCTTGGCTGAAGGTGACTGGATTGACAATGAGCAGACTTGTATTGTGCTCTGGTGATTCTTCCCCTCTTCAAGGCTGACAGAAGGAGTCTGCACTGCTGCTGGCTACTGAATAGGCTTCCTTTGGTGTGTTTGAGGTGTGTTTGATTTGTCTTCAAGGGCAGCTTGAAGCAGAAACCAGATTCATAAACAAACCAAGAAAACATTTCTTTCTTTGACTTGAATGTAAAGGGAAGATTAATACAGGAGTTAAAGACAGAGAGAAAAACGGGGATTACAGTAAATCAGACTGCTGTAGATACGGTAGCAAATACAAAGACCAATAAAGTAGTGATCAGACAGAGCTTAGATTTTACAGTCTTCTGGGTGGTGTTGGAGCAGTGGATGAGATGCATGCTTTTGGTGTGAGAGACCTGGGTTCAGGTCCCAAATGTGACACATCCACTAATGTGTCCTCTGACATAAATAGCAAGCGCCAGATAAATGTAAGGGGTGTCTTTTTCCAGTTGCTTTTGTTTTTATTGTAACCCTAATGGTGTTGCCACAGAAAGTGATGCGCATTTCCCCCTCAAATTTGAATTAATTCAATGCGACACTAGCGACACAACCCATACCAGAGAGTGAGTGAGGCGGACCAGGGACAGGAGATCGCGGAGCGACTGGCCCGCAGCGTTTGGTCGGTGATAATTGCGTCTGGCTGGATGAAGTCTGAGGCTCTGCATGATCCATGATGATAGAGAAATATGGAGATAAATGGCAATAAAGCAAGCTGTCAATATTTTAGAGACACCCAAAATATCACAAATCATGCTTTTAGGGGAACTGATGTCTAAGTGCCTCTTTCTCCCTAGCATGTTCGCATCCTCCACAGTAAAATTTTCCTCACGCACCAGGCTGAATAAACACTGTTCAAGTGAAAATTTAGAGGGCGAAAATATGGCCTGTAATATTTTTTCTCCTCTTTATACTGACAAAGAGAGAGAGATTTTATTAACATTTTTATTTTTTGAATTTACGTTTTAGTCTCGTCATTTTTCGGCCAAAATATTGCATGTTAATATAGGGGCTGATCATGCAATCTCATGGCTTCTCTTACCACTTCTACGCGGACGATGCACAACTCTTCCTATCCTTTTCACAGACGACCTCACCGTCTTGGCATGGATCATGGAATGTTTCTACATGAATGAAGGCTTGCCACTTTCAACTAAACCTCTCTAAGACTGAATTCTTAATCATTCCAGCCAAGCAGTTTATCCACCATAACATCAAACTACATATTGGCTACTCAACTATTACTCCAACCAGGGTGGTGAGATATGTGGGTGTCATGATTGATGACCAGTTTTCTTTCTCAGGCCATGTTATTGCTGTGTCTCGGTCAGTGCCCTCCTAGTGGGTCTTCCAACTTGTGCGGTGAAACCCCTACAAATGTTTAAGAATGTGGCAGCTTGCCGGGATTTTAACCCAAAAGGACTCGTGTCACTCTATTACTGAATAACCACCCGTGGCCTCCCAAATCAAATTTAAGTCACTAATGCTTGCATACACATATACTACTGGGTCCGCACCCATCTACTTAAACTCCATAATACAAGCTTACGGTCCATCTCAGCCACTGTGCTACCCAACATTAGGTGGAACATCACCTCCCTCACCAAGATGATGATGGTACACTTCTACACCACCAGGAGGCCATCCTCATTTCCTCTATTACCATACCTGTCAAATTTTGGATTTGAAAATAAGGGCAATTTTCCGGTGCCCACCGTGTGCAGTCTCACCACCCCAACCAAGCTCCAGTTGGCTATCCCTTACATTTTAAGACTGGTGTTATAGCCGAAATGAAAACACAAAAGGGTATATATGAAGAGCATTTATTTAAATGCTTATTTGCATATTCTCTGTTCATTTAACATTGCTTGTCTTTTCATTTATATTTTATTTTCATTCCACATGTTCTTTCATTTCATATTGCTTTTCTTTTAAAGTTTTTCTTTTAATGTCACATAACTTTTCTTTACTTTTTTAGTGAGTTATTGTACAAATTTGTTGCAGACTTTGCATTCTTTAAGACTGTTTTGGAAGGAGTATATTTGTGGGCTGGGCCAGAGTGGTTAATTTTACATGAGAGTAGAGCACAAACAGTTCTGTTGTCTAACGTCTACCTGCAGGTGGCAGTTATCACGAGGCTTGACAGAGCTCAGTTTGGGAATGTTTTTGGGTTTTTTACCCTGCCTGGGCCCAGGGCGTTATTGTTTTTTAATAACGCAGGTTAAATACGGGAGATTTACGGGAAAATACTAATACGGGAAAGAAGGGTAAAATACGGGACTTTCCCGGCCAAAACTGGATACTGCAGGCTGCAGCATATCATTCGTTCTGCTGAGATGGTTGCAACCTTCCAGCTCTCCAGGACCTGTACACATCCAGGACTCCAAGGCAAAACGGAAAGACTGTGGCCGAAAATCACAGTCACAAACTTTGAGGGTCATTCCCCTCTGGCAGGAGACTGTAAAACCTCACAACACAAGAACACTTTGTTTCCATCTGCAGCAGGCCTCTCCAAAAAGGCCTGGGTACCCCACTGGCACTGACTCTCATGCCCCCAACTGTGCAATGTAAACAACACTTAGTAGTAGTATTATATTTTTATTGTATTAGTTTGTTTACTTGTACATTTTAAATTTATACACTTCATATTTCTAGATTTATGTTCATGTGTACTGTTAAACACCGATATATAGCAAGGCCAATTCAATATCAATATCAATATCAACTTTATTTATATAGCACACTTAAAACAACCAAGGTTGACCAAGGGTGCTTCACAGGTTAAAATACAACAACAAGACGCACACTAAAACTACAACAATAAAACTTTATAATAGACAGTATATGATATATAGTGATATTAAAAATTAAATTAAAATTGCCAGGAATGATAACAGACTTAACTGAAAGGAAATGCCAAAGAAAAGAGATGTGTTTTTAACAGTGATTTAAAGCGTTCGAGAGTTGGGGCTGTTCTGATCTGGAGTGGCAGGTTGTTCCACAGGTTAGGGGCAGCTACACTAAAGGCTCGAGGACAGGCAACACAGGTATGATGTGGTCTTTCTTCTTTTTTCCTGTCAGGAGGCGGGCAGCAGCATTTTGTACTAACTGCAGGTGCTGAATAGATGTCTTGTCTAAGCCCACATATAAAGAGTTGCAATAGTCAAGATAGGCCTTTACCTTGGCTATAGTTCTCAACTGTAAAAAGCAGGATCTAACAGTGGTAGATATCTGTTAATCAAATTTAAATGCACTATCCCATACAATACCAAGACTCCTCACAGTTGAGCGGTTGTTTGAAGTTAGAGGGCCGAGAGTATCTACATCAAGTAGTTCAGGATGTCCAAACACTATGTTCTCTGTCCTGTCTCCGTTTAGGTTGAGTAAATTTAGGTTCATCCATGTTTGTATGTCCTTCATACAGTCAAGCAAGGGCTGTAGTGAGCTCTTTGTTTTTACATTCAGGGGCAAATAAATTTGAATATCGTCTGCAAAACAGTGAAAGGAGACCTCATACTTCTCAAAAATGGAGGCCAGGGGCAGCATATACAAAGAAAATAAGATGGGACCCAAGACAGAACCTTGAGGGACACCACAGGTAAATGGGGCTGTCTCAAAGGAATAATCACCAAGGTGGACAGAGAAGCTCCTATCTGTTAGGTAGGACTGAAACCACCTAAGTGCAGTACCTTTGATTCCCACACAATTTTCCAACCGTGACAAGAGGATTGAGTGGTGTCAACACTGTCAAAGGCAGCAGTGAGGTCTAAGAGCACTAGGACAGCAGAGACTCCTGACTCAACAGTTAAAATCAAGTCATTAAAAACTCTTAAAAGTGCAGTTTCAGTGCTGTGACGGGGTTTGAAGCTGGACTGGAACTTTTCATAAACATTATTATTAATTAAAAATGTTTGCAGCTGGTTATAAACTACTTTCTCCAGGACTTTAGATAAGAAAGATAGTTTAGAGATGGTCCTGAAGTTAGAGAAAACGGAGGGGTCAAGATTTTCCTTTGTTAGTAAGGGCTGTACAACAGCGTGTTTGAAGGCGGACGGAACATAACCAAAGACAAGACAGGTATTTATCAATGACAAAATACATGGTCCAACGGTATCAAAGACTTCTCTAATCAGACGAGAGGGAATGCTGTCTGAGGGACAATTTGTGGGCCGTAGATGATGGACCACCTCAGATAGGGAGGAGATTGATATGAGCTCAAACTGATCTAGGACTGCAAGGCACATAGGAGGAACAAGAGGGATCATGGTCAGAAGATGTGGTTACAGAAGAGCGAAGAGCAAAAATCTTCTCAACAAAGAATTTTAGGAAAGAGTCACAGAGTTCCAATGTAGGTGTAAAAGGAGCAGAGTTGTGGGGATTTGTAATTGTATTAAACATATTAAAAAGAGCCTGTGGCC
Source organism: Lepomis macrochirus (assembly GCA_024633595.2). Taxonomy (NCBI): domain Eukaryota; kingdom Metazoa; phylum Chordata; class Actinopteri; order Centrarchiformes; family Centrarchidae; genus Lepomis; species Lepomis macrochirus. The sequence continues at coordinate 11,177,507 of JALXJV020000004.1, read as the reverse complement.
TGTGACAGTTGTTGGTGACCAGCTTAGAAATAAAATCAGAATTTGCAGATTTTACAGCTCTCTGATAGATAGATATTGCTGTAGGATTTCATATGACACTCTGAGTTTATCTTTCTTCCACCTTCTCTCAGCTTGCCGACATGCACGTCTGAGCGAACGGGTGGTGTCATTTAACCAGGGCTCTGAAAGTGCTTTAGTGCGTTTCATCCTCAAAGGAGCTACAGAGTCCAAGATGTTTGTGCAGGTTGAATTAAAAAGACTAATAAGTTCATCAGCACCAGTAGCATCACCTCCATCCAAGTTATAGAGCACAGAGTCTTTGAAGGCAGCAGAACTGTACTGGAGTTTGACTGTTAATTACACGACGGCACCGTGCAAAAGGAGATTTAACAACAGAACATGGGACTGTGATCGTAAATAAGACAGGAAAGTGATACATACGTTACAGATTTCATTTACATGAACACACAATCCATGAGACAGCACAAGGTCTAATGTGTGTCCCTTTCTATGTGTTGGACCAGACACCGATTGAGTGATATTAAAGGAGTTTAGAAGATTTAAGAAGTCTTTCACCATAGGTTTGCTTTCACAGCATACGTGTAAACTAAAGTCACCACAAATTATACAATGGTCATAGTTTAACCTGGTTTCTGCTATAAAATCAGCAAACTCTTGCATAAAATTTCGGTGGATACACAACTGCACACAGAGTTGGCAGAGAGGAATTTAATTCAAATAGCTGCAGCTCAAAGCTAGAATAGGTGACAGATGCAGACAGCCGACACTGGAAGGTGGATTTAAACACAGTGGCGAGTCCTCCACCTTTGCCAGTGGTACGAGGAGAGCTAAAAAATGTACAGTTTGGAGGGAGGAGCTCAGAAAAGGAAGCGGACTCACCAACATGAAGCCCAAAGTCCAATTTGTGGGATGTAAAAAAGTCATTTAGCACAAAAGTTTTGTTGGTCAGTAATCTAACATTAATCAGGGCCATACGAAGAGTTAAATCCAAGCTGTCTGGTTTTGAGGCCTGCTGCAGTGTGCGCAGATTAGCTGGATTCACACCACGTCGACAGTCCGGCCGAAGTTTCCTCCCCCGATGCCGGGTTTCCCAGCTTGGTGTCGGCCCTCAGGGCACCGTGTGTCAGGCCGTGAGGAAGGTGGAACAGCGTCGGAGGAACAGCACCCGAACCAGACGCTGTCACTAAGGCAGCAGATGCTTGGCCCAGCAACAGATGCTGTGAGGCCAAGTTGGTAAGAAGGAAGCCCACAACAGGCGATGAGACAACAGCAGTCGGGCTGGGGAAGACAGGTCGAATCCATCGCAGGTGACAGCTGCCCCCACCGCAGAGGAGACGAGGATGAGGCACATCCGAGGACCTCAGGTAAGCCTTGAGGCAAACAAGCACTCCGGCACGCTTTCCACGTCTTCTGTGGCGCGTTTTCTGGCGAAGATCACACGGGACACAGCGCAGGTAGTTTGGGATGTTGGACAACCATGGGGGGAGGCCTCCAGCCTGTTCTCCCGAGCCATCTCTAGGCAGTTTGGCGCTCATAAACGAGAAGGCTAGTCACATCCCGGCAGCAAAAACACAGAAATAAAGCAACAGCAAACAAAAGGCAGTGACGCAGCGTGAATATACAATTCCTTGTATGTGAAAATGTACCAGGCAATAACCTGGTCCTGGTTCTGATTGTGATTCTGGTTGGATGAGGTGTTATATCAGCTTCCAGCAGCTCTAGTTATTTAAATGTAAAATGGCTCAAGACTTCATAAAGTAGATCTTTAAGTCATTCTGCAGCTGTATATTCAGCTTTTCTTTTTGTAATGAATTAAACTGTTAAAATATAATAAATATAATGATATCAAAATAAAGATTATGAAATATTTGTACATGTTTTGCAAACTCATTACACTATGTAAATGCAATCATTGTCATCTATGCCAGGGAGATTATGAAAGATTTAGATCTTCTCTCACTGAGACAGAATCAATATGAATGTGGGCGATCAAGGTTGCAGCTGCTACCTGCGTAAAATAGGCAACTTGACAAAGTTTTGAATAACATTTATATAAGAAAAATGTAAAAGTATGACCACATATTTGAATGGAAAAAAATACAGAGTGAACTGGCTTTTTATAACACTGAAGCAGCACAGTAACCCTGAAGAGTCTTCAGAAACCTATGAATCAAAGGTGACATAAACAATGTAAGCAATGTAGGCACACAACAATCCATTCCAACAACAAGTGTCTGAGTGGGGTTTTTTTCATAAAATAAATAAATTAAACCACATTTTCCAGAGTACTCATATACGAATGTAGCTCTAACAGAATGCTAAATAATTTTGTTTTTGAATTTATCAAGAATTCTCTGTCAACATTAGCAAATTAGCTGGACACGTAGAAACATCTCTTTGTGTCTCTCTCTCTCTTTCTCTGCACTGTCTATTCGAAACAACAGCCAAGCAATAGTCACTTGTATTTCGCCAATAATTTCATGTAGCCTCTTGGAGGGCACTTGGTAATTATCTGACTTCAATCCAAAGATAACGCCAACAAGTCCACTGAAATATCGGGATCCTACCGTCTACATGCAAACTTACACCCAAGCGAAAGCTCTTGGTTAAAGCAAACTGACATATAGTCTGTAGTAGTTTGGATCCATGCTAGTGGATGCAAACTTACTACAAATTTCCCCAAATAGCACATGTTAATTTGAAATGTATGTTATGGTAATAGAATATGACAACCTAGTCACCAAAATAGTTTGTCTAATGGGGTCAACACAATAAAATTCTGTTCTTAGTACAACTAGGCACAAGTTATCATCCTCAACTTTAAATAAACAGATATTTTGGTATAATTGTCCCAGGAGAGAGTTGTTACCAATGTTCATCTTTCAATATCTTTAAACAGCAGAAGTGCCAAAATGTGTTTGCATATTTCAGGTGCTAATTCTATTCACATTTGACAGTCTCCTTTTGTCTTGTCAGTTGCAGAGAGGCAGTCATAGTCATAGGGTCAAACATGGGTGGCTATAAGGAAAAAATAACTGTTTAATTTCCAAAATACATTAAATATATTCTGGGGAAGTGTTTCTAACTGGAAGTTATTTTGTTTATTTTGTAAGCAGAATAACTCAGCCCACAAAATTAGAATTCCCTCTCTAAGTGAAGGTCTATAGATTATGCATGATGGTAAATAATGCTATACCTTTGAATTTGTCAGTAAGTAAAGATTGTTTTTTACACACTGACTACTTTTCACTCTGATGTACAACTGGTGATTCATCTAGGAAAAGGTCTTTAAAGCTGGCAAAATAGTGTCATGTCCTTGCGTCTAGTGTTGAGTGTTCCTGCCTGTTCCTTTGTTTTCCCTGTTCTGGATTATTCCCTGTGTTTTTCTCTATGGAAGCCTGTGCAGTTAAGTTTTGCTGAATAAATCTTTTGTTTGAACTGCATCCCTCTCCTGCCTTGCTTTTGGTCTGCATTTGGGTCCACACCTCAGCCTGCACTCAGCACACCCTCCTGACAGTAGGATGTGACCAAGCAATGGAACCAGCAGACTACTCAGATGAACTCTGTGAACTTGTTTGAGATCTAATTGAGTTCAAAGTTCTATGGAAGGAAGCTATCAATGATCGTGAGTGGGAGGCTTATGGATCAGTGGCTCAAGAAAGCGTTTCAACCAAGCCTCGGTTGAAAGACTTATTACCGCCATGGGCTCACCGCTTCCTCCACAACTCTGCTCCTCGGCTAGGCACCAGTAACCAGTAAACCTCCTGTAAGTTGTTGGTGGCGACATTCGGCTTGTCCTCGGGATACCACCCCCAAACCAACGGACAAGCTGAGCGGATCAACCAGGAGCTGGAGGCTGGCCTGCCTTACTTGGCTTCTCACAACCCCTCCAGCTGGAGTAAACACCTTGGGTAGAGTATGCACACAACACCATGCCCTGTGCCTCCACAGGTCTGACTCCTTTCCAGTGTGCCTATGGTTATCAACCACCCCTGTTCCCTGCCCTGGAAAGAGAGGTGGGGGTCCCCTCGGCCCAAGCTTTGGTGCGGCGGTGTCGCAGGACTTGGACCAGGGCTCATCAGATTCTCCTTCACAACTCCATGGCTTACAAAAAGGCTGCGGACCGCCGGAGATCCTCCGCCCCTAACCGCCCCTCAGTACAAAGAGAGTCAGAGTTCACTGTGCGTCGAATCCCCTAAGTTGGCTCCTCATTTCATTGGCCCCTTTCCCATCTCTAAAGTTGTTACCCTGTGGCTGTGAGACTGAAATTACCCAGGACCATGAAGATCCATCCGACTTTTCATGTGAGTCGGGTGAAATCCGTAAAGGAAAGTCCCTCGGTCCCTGCAACGCCTCTCCCCCTCCTCCTCGCATCATTGACGGAGGACCTGTGTACTCAGTCAAAAGACTGTTGGAGGTCAGACGACGTGGAAGGGGCCGATAGTATCTGGTGGACTGGGATGGTTATGGTCCCGAGGAGAAGTCCTGGGTGTCAACCACCGACATTCTGGACCCTGAGCTCATCCGTGAGTTCCACCTGAGACATCCCGAGGAGCCATCAGGGACCGACCTTAGAGGGAGGGGTACTGTCACGTCCTTGCGTCTAGTGTTGAGTGTTCCTGTCTGTTCCTTTGTTTTCCCTGTTCTGGATTATTCCCTGTGTTTTTGGATCGCCTTGTGTTTTCTGAATTACCTTTGTTTGGACTTTGTCTCGAGCTCTATGGAAGCCTGTGCAATTAAGTTTTGCTGAATAAATCTTTTCAGCAAAACATCCTGCATCCTGCATCCTTCTCTTGCCTTGCTTTTGGTCTGCATTTGGGTCCACACCTCAGCCTGCACTCAGTGCACACCCCTGACAACTAGGAGGTCCTAGAAGATTGGTGATTGCCTAGTATACTTTAATCAATGTCACCTATGTGATTAGCCCATTTGTTAACGTGAAAGATCAAGGATGCAAAAACAATGTATGAGAAACATTTATTTATTAATTAATTAATTTAGACAAATTAATTTAATGTAACACCAAGTCAGAGACCCTTGACCAGTAGAGTTTGATTCTTATATTTTTAAAACAGTTTAATGGAGTAACACCAGGCTGAACAGCCAGCGCCCTGGGTTCTGGTTGTAAGTTCTTTGAAAGTCTGTTGTACTTCTGACCACACCCACAAAGTGATGTCACACCTGGAGTAAGGTTAGAAAGTTAACGACTAGAAATCAGCAGAAACAGAATTTTCAAGGGGTAAGTTAATTATTAATAAAAGTTTAGTGTTTGTTGCTCAGTTTATCAATATAATAAAAAGCTTTATATTAGTAACTTACTACATTACTAGTTCTAATTGCTGTGATCAGTAATTCAATTGACAAATATATTAGAAAAGCAAGATAATTTTTGTGTTGTGCCATACAAACAAGTCGTTCATCAGACTTTCTACCTATTAGTTTTGAAATATGCGTTGACTGAATTGCAAAATTTACAAGCCACATTCACACATCAACTGACACCTGGAGCACACACCAAATGCATCAGACAGACAGTAGCAGGGATGTGCCAATCCAGTATCAACATCCGTCAACCTGAAAGGACACGTGTCAAGATGTTGCCATACAGAAAACAATCGTGTTTTGATGGACGTCAGACACTGCTGTTATGTGCTGCCCTTAAGTCCTGATGTCCCCACAACTACAGTAGAATAAAAGGCTTGGATCCACAGTGTGTGTGTGTGTGTGTGTGTGTGTGTGTGTGTGTCAGAGAGAGCAAGATCCATCCATTGTGTGTCCCAGTGGATGTGGTTATCCATCATGTAATATGGTGTTAAAGAGAGAAAAATAATCACCCCTTTCCAACATCCTTCTGTCCCCAAGGGCCCCAACACACACACACACACACACACACACACACACACACACACACACACACACACACACACACACACACACAGTTTTTCTCTCACTCATATGGTGTGTCTGGCACATACACTCTCTCTCTTTCCATTCTTCGCCTCCAGAAATGAATCATGGGACGTCAAATGAGACTCACCACGATCAGTCAACCTGCTTAACAATCCAGAGGGGGCATAGGGAAGGTGGGCTTCTCTGTAAGGCAGCACACACACCCACAGACACATGCTCATGTTAACCATGTATGTGGTACAATCCTTAGTTACCCCACACTCACACACATTTGCAGACAAGCAGTATCACATATACAACACAATTTCTCACTTTCACAATCATTTTTGCTCTCTCTTTTTCTCTCTCTCTCTCTCTCTCTCTCTCTCTCTCTCTCTCTCTCTCTCTCTCTCTCACACACACACACACTCCCTCTGAAATGTGTGAAGGTAACAGAGGTTCCCGGAGGTTTTCTGTGCTGCATACGCTGAGATGAATTTCTTGCTCTAATTGAATAATAAGGAAGCAGCTCAGCAGGAAATTCACAGCAAACATCAGCAAGTACAGATAGAATGATTTTGTGTGTGTGTGAGTGCATGTGGGGGACTTTGTGTGTCTGTCCTTAAAAGAACCATATTAGTAGAAAAAATTCCTGCTTTTGCCTTCCCTTTCTTTGGTGCATCACATATCATCAAATAAAAGAGATGCCTTCAAACTTTAATTTCTAAACTTTAAATTCACCAGATACTATACTTTTTCTTCACTGATGGTGGCATCCCAATGACGTCTTCTTAATCGGGCTGCAAGTTACATTTTTTTCTAGGGCTGACCCTGAATAGTTGAAGATTAGATGCTTCGATGGGCGGAGCCGGATTCCACTGTCAATCTCACAGTCGAAGCAAACTTCGCAGCAAAACAAGGATCAAGCCACTTTGGTGATATGGAGGTGCTCAACGTACGACTTTACATAGAACTACCAGTTTTCTCCCAATAAGTTAATATACAGCCAATTACAACATATATTCAACTTATAATTCCGTAAATAAACATGTAAAAAGGATAAAGCTTTCAATAAATATTTTTAAAGTGCGAAAATAAATCCAAAATTTTAATCCTAACCCTGGGTTGTCGGTGCGCATGTGTAGGCGTGGTGTGTGTGGAGTAGAAGAAGAGGAACACTTGCTGAAGAGATGGAGCACAGCAGCTGAGTTGTCTGCACCTCGAGGGACTTCCCTATAATTTATCACTGTTGATGAACCACACAAAGAATTTTACATGCTTTTGGCTTTATTCTTTTGCAGCAAAATAAAATATTTAAATTTTAATTTTAAAAAACTTTTCTTTTTACCACTGCCTTTAACTAATAGATCGATAACTTACACTGCAACATTTACTGTCCTTTTTTTTCTTTTTTAGATATTAACACTAAAAGCTTAGAGTGTTCTTTTGATTCTACTATCTCACATGGCTGATCCTCAGTTAACAGAGCCGAGTAGAATTACAAGGATTAGAGTCCCTGTTTTGTCCGCTGTTAACTTGTTGACTGTCAACCACTTTTATCAGAGTTTGTAGTTTGGACAATCTGGATTTACAGTGATGGCTGTATATACGCAGGGGGTGAGAGTCCCCTTAGGATTAGAATCTCTAAGGGTTAAAGGGATAGAGTCCTATTAGGGTTAGAGTCCCTAAGTGTTAAAGGGTTAGAGTCCCTAAGTAACTTGTTGACAGGGTCCCACTGTATACACACACACACACACACACACACACATATATATATATATATATATAAAATCCCCCTCTCACCCCTTGCGGGGTGGTATGTGTCATCCTCAAGCTCGGTTCCTCTACCAGAGACCTGGGAGTTTGAGGATTCTGCGCAGTATCTTAGCTGTTCCTAGGACTGCACTCTTCTGGACAGAGACCTCTGATATTTTACCTGGAATCTGCTGTAGCCACTCTCCCAGTTTGGGGGTCACAGCCCCCAGTGCTCCGTTTACCACTGGCACCACTGTTGTACCTTGGTATTTCTCAAGCTTCTCGTGGTCCTTCTTCTTGATGTTGCTGTCGCTTGGGATTGTCACATCTATCACTACCTGCCTGGTGTGGTAGACTCCAGCCTCTATTGAGCTTGTACTGAGTGCCTGTTCTTGTGCCGCCATGATTAGTGCTTCTGTGCTGTCCTTCAGTCCAGCCTATTCCAGCCACTGGTAGGATTTCTTGATATCAGCCACTTCTTCTATTTGTCTGTGGTACACGCCGTGCAGCAGCTTGTCCCTCCATGACGGTTCTTCATCTTCCTTGCCCTCACCTTCGGGTTTCTGCTGCCTGAGGTAGTCACTAAGCCCTTCATCTTTGGGAGCCATCTTTCTGATGTACTCCTGGATCTTCGTCGTTTCATCCTGGACAGTGGTCTTGACACTCACTATTCCTTGGCCTCCCTCGCTACACTTGGTGTACAGTCTCAGGGTGCTGGCTTTGGGGTGAAACCCTCCATGCATTGTGAGGAGCTTTCTCGTTTTGACGTCAGTAGCCTCTTTCTCCTCCTTTGGCCAGTTTATTATTCCAGCAGGGTATCTGATGACTGGCAGGGCGTATGTGTTGGCTCAGATCTTGTTTTTCCCATTCAGCTGACTTTTCAGGACCTGCCTCACTCTTTGTAGGTATTTGGCTGTGACGGTCTTCCTTGCTGCTTCCTCATGGTTTCCGTTAGCCTGTGGCACCCCAAGGTATTTGTAGCTGTCCTGAACATCTGCAATGTGGCCTTCTGGTAGTTCAACCCCCTCAGTTCTGATCATCTTCCCTCTTTTTGATACCATGCGACCACACTTTTCCAGTCCAAACTACATTCCACAGTCGTTGCTGTAGATCCTGGTAGTGTGGATCAGTGAGTTGATGTCTCGCTCATTTCTGGCATACAGCTTGATGTCATCCATGTAGAGGAGGTGACTGATGATTGTTCAAATCCACAAGGCAGCTTTGTTTTTTGTCATATATATATATATATATTAGGGGTGGGCATAGATTATTTTTTTAATCTAGATTAATCTAGATTAATTTTGAAATTAATCTAGATTGATCTAGATTAAAATGGCTCATTTGAATTCTGTCGAAGGCATTCAGAATATGTGTGCGAACGGGTTTCAAGCCAGGTTTCAAGCCAGGTGGCGCATTAGACCAGGGGCTCATCTCCTGTTTCCAAAATGCATCACAAACTGCTTGAGAAAGCTGTTCTACTATGATAATTGGTGATAAAAATAAATCATGTTCAGTAAGATGTACTTGTGTATAGCGTGTAATGTGCTTTGCGTTTAGGTGGTAGGCTACTTGAGACTGGAAGAACTCCTACAGTAAACTAATTCCGCATTGCACAAGGTGCAAACCAGGTGTTGTGCCGAGTTTTGCCTGCCTGCCGAGAATTGCATGCACCTCCAAATAATGCTTTTAAATGCTGTAAAATTCTTTGTGGGCTTCATCAATGGTGATAAATTGATTTGAAGTATATATTTTCTGAACGTTTAGAGTCTTTAATACTAGTTTTTTAATAGTCTTTAATAATACTTTAATACACTTAGGCTAGAAGGACCATTCCTTGACATTCAGTACATATATGTGGCGATAAAGCTGTTTGATCAATGAGCACAGCAAAGTGTCTGAGAAGGACCTAAAGAGGTGGATGCATAATTCGGCAGATCAGATTTTGTAGGCTCCCTGCCGAGATTTGCATCCACCTCTTTTCTCAGCATAGATGACCGTTAGCACCCGCGAGGTGCATGCGATTCTCGGCAGGCAGGCAGAATTCAGCACAACACCGGCAGCTTCAGAAATGTTCGTACACAAAGTGCTGTCCAACAGCTGTCTGTGGACGTGTTGCTACAGTTAGTGTGAGTAAATACCGCACAATGCGTTTTTTAATCAACCAGCGTATCAATAACTAACCTGGCTACCAGCTACTTGTAAACAATTAGAGGTGGGCATAGATTAATTTTTTAAATCTAGGTTAATCTCACTGTAATCTTGAAATGAATCTAGATTAATCTAGATTAAAATGGCTGATTTGAATTCTGCCGAAGGCATTCAGAATATGTGTGCGAACGGGTTTCAAGCCAGGTTTCAAGCCAGGTGGCGCATTAGACCAGGGGCTCATCTCCTGTTTCCAAAATGCATCACAAACTGCTTGAGAAAGCTGCTCTACTATGATAGTTGGTGATGAAAATAAATCATGTTCAATAAGATGTACTTGTGTAGCGTGTGATGTGCTTTGCGTTTAGGTGGTACTTGAGACTGGAAGAACTCCTACAGTAAACTAATTCCGCATTGCACAAGGTGCAAACAACCTTAGTCTTGTCGAATTTTCCATTGGGAAGCTTCTTAAAAGTAAATTTTCCCAGAAGCAAAACCAGCTGTCTGTGGACGTGTTGCTACAGTTAGTGTAAGTAAATTCCGCACAATGTGTTTTTTAATCAACCGGCGTATCAATAACTAACCTGGCTAGTTGTAAACAAACAGCTGGCCGGCGAGGTTGTAAGCGGAACGCCGTCAACTTCGGGTGTGACGTCATTCCCAGCTCCGACCTCCGAGGTAAATGGAACGCAGCAACAGCTGCATCCATGTTAGCACGTCACGTTTGATGTGGTAATTTCACAGTAGGTAGACACACAGGTTTGAAGACTTGTTCTTGCCCCCTACTGTACGATTAGGCTCGGTATACATCTGCGCTAAAATATCAAGGTGAAAGTCATCATAGCTTGCGTATTATAGACCCAGCTCCCAACCCAACTTTGAGAATAGATTAACGACGATATTTTTTTTATCGTCCGATAACAGTCTCATGTTAACGCAGCACGTTAACACCGATAACGGCCCAGCACTAATATATATATATATATATATATATATATATATATATATATATATATATATATACACACACACACACACACACATATATATATATGACAAAAACCATGCTGCCCTGCTGTATAAGGATGAAAGCCTGAGTGGATTTTTAGCAGTTTACAGTATTTGACTTTAACACTGGAGGTCAAGCATTTGTTTGCTTTAACCGTGGAGGATATTTTGTAATACTACTCTATCAAAGTACATTTGGTTGTCTAAACTTGTTATCAGACCTTAAGAGACAGCAGATCAGATAACTGATATGAGTAATTTTTGGAAGGCTCCGGCAAATTACTGTCGTTTAGACATGAGGAATCCTATTCCTGGTTGGACGAGACACCTTTTTGAATCTATCATAGTGAACAGTTCATAGGCTGGTATTTTTTCCTTTTTCGTTACTTTTTCTTTCCAGGCTGTGTCATCATTCTGTGGCCAGACAAATATCTAGGTATAGTGTACATATGATGAGTGCAGCTGTGGAACTTGTGCTCGCAGTCAGTTTCTCTCTGACCATCATAACACGCAACAGCTAACAGGAAACAGGCTTTAATATTGACTGACTGTGTCTTTCTGGCAAGAAGCAAGTGTGTGTGTACTGTACTGTGTGTTTGTGTGTGCATTCTACAGTACCATTATCCACATTGTTCTGTTTGATTGCTGCTCTGTTGGCTTTTGCAACCCTCAATCACTAATCCCATTTACTCTTTGTGTGTCCTTGCACCAGTCTCACATAAATGTCTTAATTGTAGTGTAATTTTGTTGCAGCTGTGTTTAAGTATCTATAAATAAATGCTTGTATATATATATATATTTCTAAATGTGTATGTGTTTGTGCCTTAGTGCTTCTGTAAAGGTATGTGTACATGAGAAAGCAATATTTTCATACCCCTTCATTTTATGTTCTTCCAACTTCTCCTTTTATTCTTTTCTTGCTTCATTACATCCTTCCTTATCTCTTTTATTACTTCCACTATCTTCCTTCCCCTGTTCTACATCCTTTTCTCTGTGTTCATTGCTTTCTATCTCTTATTTATTCCATTTCTCAATTCCCATTCTTCCTGTTCACTCCTTTGTCATACCTCCTACCTGCTCCTTCCATCATGTTCCATCCTTTCCCCATGCTTTCTCTCTCCCTCCTTCTATCCCTCTCTAATGTTCTCACCACTGTTCATTCCTGCTCTGCCCATCACTCTTCTCCCTCCTTTTCTTTCTCTATCCTCTGTCCTCCATTGGCCATCAGTTAATTCCTTCCACCATTCATTCCAGTCTTCTCATCCCTTATTTCAGTTCACTCTTCTCGGTCTGTACTTCTTTACTTGTCTTATGTTTTGGGTTGCGGTCTTCTCTCTGAGCAGGGTAACTGAATGTATTCCTCGGGATTAAAAAAACTTGGTTAGTGGGTGATGGTAAAGTGGAATAATTTATTCAAAAGGAAGGACCCAAAAAACAAAAGCCTTAAAGCCTCAGTGTGATAATAAACTGCAACTACAGGTTGACTAGAAATAGCAAAACGAGGCAAAAATATCTTGACTTCAAATCTGAGTAGGTGGATAGGTTAATATTTCCTAAAAATCCCAAAATTTGTCCAACTGTCTAATAAAGCACATTTACACTCAACAATATAGAAATGTATTAATGTTGTGATTTCTTCCTTCCCCTGTTTCTGAGGGAACATTGGAAGGGAATATTTCTTCTAGTCTGTCCCAAACCTGAGATACACATCAAATTTGTTTATCCATCTCAAGCCTAATACCTACATGTAACCATTCTTCTAAACTGAGAAATAAGCAGCATATTGATAGGTATCTGCTGAGAGTTCATGTCCATTAAAGTCTTCTCATCTTTTGCCCTTTACTCTTTTTTTGTTTCTCTCCTTTCCCCTCCTCTCCTCTTTGTACCACCGCAGTTCTTATTACAGTCTCCAGCTTGATCTTCCCTCCCAGGAGAAGGTAAAAGCAGCAAGCTCCATTCATAATGTATATCAACTCCAACACCATAACACATTCTTCATACAGTGTCTTACTATGAGCGGACTGGAGGTGAGTAGCTGGTATTGTGTGAAATACAGAAACAACATCCAGGTCCAGAACCACAGGGATTTGCAGGTTAAAAAAAAAGATACTGTGCAACATGAATACGACTGTATTATGTACTGCATAATATGGACACTTTTTCATTATAGGAAATATAAGTGCTCAAAAACATTGAGTAAAAAATTGATGCATTTTACTAATTTTTTAAAAAGTTTGAAACTTTAGTCTTTGGGAGTAAGTTAGAATCAGTCACTGGGAACTACCAATGTGTTACATTTTTAGGACAAAAAAAAAAATCACAGTAGTCAGTATACCTGCAGAATTTTTAGATCTATATATGATTATAAAATGGAAATGTTTTAAGATGACATATGATACTACTGTTAAATTAAAGAGAGTCTTTACACTACTAAGTTATATTAAATGTCAACATGTATGCTAGTGGAACAACATCAGCAACATGAGCCTTGATGTCCAAACCAACAAAAATCCTTTTTTAATAGATAACACTCTGCAGCTTGCGAAAACAACTGATTATCAATTACATACCATCACTTTCCTCAGTGTAGTCTGAATTAGGCAGACATGAGGACAAAACTCAGACAAACAAAAATGACTAACAATTAATGTCTATGTACACTGCAATAGATGCAACAAGCAATATTAATCTACATACACGAAATAACCTGACACTTGTTATGGAATCAACAGTAAAGTAAAACCTCACCGAGGCAGGAAACATGGATCTGTATAGGCTAAACAACATAAACTCCACAGCAGCTATAGCCACAAACACACGTTAAAGCAAGGGAGAGCATGTGGCACACACACAAGTTACTAAGCAACGCACTGGTTGTGTATGTTCTTTTGATGGCCACAGCCATGAACCACAGCAATCTTAAAGGTGGTAACCTCATGCACTTACACTTTTCCTTAGTTTATGTTGTTATTTTTCCTTAGGATTGGTTTATATACTTTTTCAGACACAGTATGCATACATATACATATTTGTTGCAAACATTTATTTAGGTACAAATAACTCACAGGACACTTAGTTTGTTTCACATACTTTATACTTTATTTAGTTGACCGTACAAAGGTATCTTTTTGGAACACGCACAAGTAGTTACTTTTGGATTGTCTCTATGTAACTATTTTCTTTTGAGCTTAGGAGTGTTGGGGATTCCACACTCTGGAAGGATCCATAATGTCTGCTGGTTTAAAGCGGTGGGCCTGGACCAGGAGCAGCTTTATAGGGGAGGTGGTCACTACCACTGCTTGTTATTCCAAAAGAAACGTAATGTACTCAACATTACGTTTCTTACGTTTCATTACGGTTTTTAGTTGGGTTTGCTGTAGTTTGTAGTTTATGTAGTAGTATTATTATTAGTCTCCCCCTGTGTGTCAAAATTGGTCTGATCAGCAGTATATAAGTCCCCTTTTTTGTCTCGTAGTAGGTCAGTTGTATTTTTGAATTTGTTATGTTTAGAGCTTAAGTCTGTTTATTTGACCTCTTTTACGGGCCCAAACTATATCTTTATTTTGTAGGGCTGGTCCGAATACCATTTTTTGAGCTTCGAAGCTTCGATAGTAATGAACATCGATTATTCGAAGCTTTGAAAAATCAATTTGTATCATTTATATTTAAATTTTCGAAGCTGCACAATCTCTTTAGGCTGCCTGTCCGTTTGTGTTAAAAAGGCCATCTGTTGCTGGGAGGCTGTAGGGCATGAATATACAGTCACTGGCCAGTAGGGGGCTCACACGCCCATTCTGCCCAGCAACACGAAAAGTGAGAGGCTTGTCTGCAGCGGAGAATACGGAGAAACTTCACACCGCTGTTAGGTGTTAGTCTTGGTTCGGGAGTGATTTGTGCGCTCATAAAACCGTAAGTTTCTGTTTTGTTGCTGTATTTACTTAGCCTGTTTCCTTGGCATTTTTAAGTCATGTATAATCTGTAGCAGACAAGCTGAATGAGAAGTTTGCCATCATTGAAGTAGAAAGTACGCATTACATACGATAGGATTACACAGTGTTTCTTTTGTCTTTAGATGTTATGCTTTAAAGATAATTATTATTATTTACATATTATTTGTATTCTGTTTATGGTTTCAGAAACCACAAATCTCCTCAATGCCAATAGATAAGACTGTAATTATGCACCTTAAGGAGAAAATAAAGGAAACGCTCATTGCAACAAAGCCTGGTTATTGGAGCCGCTCTCTGTAAAGGCAAACCCAGAAAAAAAACAAATTGATACAATTCCAGTCTCTCTGGTCCCCCTTGATCAACTTTATCACTTAGTGTGTCTGGGGGTGGGTTGACTCTTGGATGCGGTGCGGGGTGGGGGATTCTGACATGATTGAAGGGTGTCAGGGGCTTATTTATTTTTAATTTTTTTTTAATGCTGTTTGATGGCGTGGTGTTAGCGGTGGGGCGGTGGTGTGGCGCTAGGGTTGCCTGGGGCGCGGGCTTGGCGCAGGGACCGGTGTTTGCCCTGTATTCGGCGCAGCGCTGCTGCGGGGTGGGTGGCCACTCTGCCTGGGTGTCGCGCGGTTGTTGGTATCGATGCGCGGGTGGCGGTTTCGGCCAGCGCGCTGTGCGGATGTGGTGGCGCTCGGTACTTGGCTGCCTCACTGTGGGTCCTGTGTGTGGGTCTGGGCAGGGGAGGGGGCGGGCGGCGGGGCATGGCAGCGGGGGTTGGCGGGGATACTTGTGGTGGGTTTCTGTCCGGTGGTGAGCGTGCGGTGTGGGTCGCGGTGTGGCCGCGGGTGGGGGTCTGTGGTCTCCCTGGCTGCGGGGGGAATTGGGGCGGTTTGCGCCGGCTGACATCTCCCCTGTTCGGTGCATTACTGGGCTTCTGTGTGGTGTTAGTCGGATTGGTGGTGGGGTGGTGTTGGTTGGCTCGGCTGTAGGACGTGACTGGCCTGCGTGCTAGTTGGGGGTTGGGGGCCTAGGGAGCGGGCTTGGACTGGGCTGGTGTGTGGCTCTGTCCTGTAGTGCGTGCTGTACATTCTGATAATTGTATTTCGGTTGT
This sequence comes from Lepomis macrochirus, assembly GCA_024633595.2. Classification (NCBI taxonomy): domain Eukaryota; kingdom Metazoa; phylum Chordata; class Actinopteri; order Centrarchiformes; family Centrarchidae; genus Lepomis; species Lepomis macrochirus. Next base: position 11,161,631 of record JALXJV020000004.1, on the reverse strand, counting down.
CTGGGGGTCTAGCAGCTGGTTGTTGGAGGGGTGGGGACTGGGAAGAAGGGGTTGACGGGTGGGTTGGGGGTGCGGGCTGGTCCCTCTGTGGGCTGGTTGAGGGGTGTCTTTTCTGAATTTGGGTGCCCGGACTTGATGCTTGGTGGTTGTACGGGGATTCTGTGTGGGGAATGATTCCCCTTTATTTATTTATTTTTTTTTATTTTTATTTTTTTATTTTTTTATTTATTTTTTTTCTCTCTTCTTTATTTTTATTTTTTATTTTTTTATTTTATGGGGGCGGTGGGGGCATGTGTGGATACTTCGCTGCTAGGGAGGGAAGTGCGCGGGGTGGGGGTCTTCTGGCCTGGCCTGGCTTGGGGGGGGCATTGCCTCCAGAGTGTGGGTGGTCCATCGGGTCTGGGCCCCGGGGGGCCGTTGGAGTCGCTCTGCCCTTGGGTGGGGTCCTTGCCGCTCTGGACTTGTGTGTGTGTGTGTGTGTGTGTGTGGGTGTGTGTGTTTGGGTGGGTGGGGTGGGGTGGGGTGGGTGGGGTTGGTTGGGGTAGTGGGGGCAGTGCCAGCCCTGATGGCCTGGTGGTGCTTGGAGTGCTACTGATTGTGTGGGAACGGTGTGGCTGGGGGTGGCGGTGGGGCTGCCGGGGGGGTCCCTGGTGGGGGTCGGGGTTTGCTGGGCCTTGGGCCCGGGCTGCGCTGGGCTGCCTCAGGGGTGTGTGGGGGTCCGGGCTCGGGGCTTTGGGACCTCTGGGTGAGGGGTGGGTTCAGTGCGTTAGGGGTGCTGGGCCCTCTGGGCCCGCCCGTGGCTGGGCGGGGTTGTCGCTGGCTCTGGGGTGCTGCTGGCTAGGGGGGCTCTTGCTATAAGCCCTGGGCTGGAGGGACTTGGTGTCCTCCTGCTTAGTGGGGTGGGGGACGGGACTGAATGATGGGGCCAGTCAGGAATCTGGTCCCAGTGGGGAGGACTATTCTAGCCTCCCTTCGACCTCCTTCACCCTCTCCCCTTTGATAATGTCTCACTACATACACTCCTAGGACTCTGGGGGCGGGCAGGCTGGGGGTATTTGGTGGGTGGGGCTGCTTTATTACGGCCTTGCCCTCCTTCCTCCCCATTGGCTGCCCCTCAATTTTAATTACACATTAGACACAGAGGGCATGGGGGTGGGAGGGCAGGGGCTCCACTACCTGACAGTTATGGGGTCCCTGTGTCACTACTACCCTCCAATTTTAACTGCACCTTAGTCACCACACACCTTATCTTTACCTCACCACACAACACTTCACAATTCATGACATGCATCCAACACAAAAAAAAAAAAAAAAAACAAACAAAAAAACAAAACAAACAAACAACAACAACCAAACATTTACAGAGGAAGGCAGAGGGGTTCAGGGAGTGGGGGGACTCTCACTGAACCTGTCCCCTGCCCCTGGAGCCCCCGGGCGTCTGGGGTGCCGTGGGGTTAGTGTCTGCCCTGACTGGTCTGGGGTTGGTTGCTGGGCGTGGCTCCTCTGGCCTGGGGCTCAGCTCTGACCTGGGGTTCTGGGGACTCGGGCTTCTGGCTTTTGGTCATTTCTGGGTGGGTGGTGTGTCCCTGGGCCTGGGTGCCCGTTATCTCCCCTCCTCGCCGGGGCCCTCCTCGGCAGGGGTGGGGCTCCTGCTGCTCCCCTCTGCCGGCTCTCCCACAGTGGGGGCATTCGGGAGCCTCTGGGGCGCATGACCAGTGTTGTCGGGTGTATTTTGGTGCTCCTCCTTGGGGAGGTTGACTGCGGGGCTGGGCCCCGTCCGGGACGCAGATCGGCCTCGGATTTGCGGGCTTCGAGGGCTGCTGGCTTTGCCTGCGTGCTGGGGGTGCCTCCGGCTGGGCGGGGACTGTTGTCCTGGTTCTCCCGTGTTGATAGGGCGGGTTGGGCGGGTGCAGCTTCCCCCCGGGACGTGTGGTCTGGGGTGCCCTGGGTGCTGTGCGCGTGGATCGGTTGCAGTTTGGGGGGCTGTGGTGGGTTTGTAGGGTGATGCATCTTGATGCATTGTGGGTTATTTACTTTTATTTTCTTTTGTTTTTTTTGGGTTTTCTTCTCTCCTCCCTTCCCTATACAGGGTCTCTGGATGACTGCGTGGGGTTTGGTTTGTGCATTGGGGTCCGTGGGAGGCATTTCCTCATTGGCTTGGCTTGGGGGCGGTTTGCATCCCTGGTTTGCTTTGCTGGCCTCAGATCCATGCTCCCCTATTTCTCTGTCGACCGGTTGTTGGACCCCTCTGGATATTAAGGTATAAAGTTAGTTTCGGAATGTGCAGTATGGGTGCGTGGTGGGGCTGTGCTCCGGTTTGTTCTGGGCCTGTGCCTGGAGCCTCGGTCCCCTGGCGTGTGGGTGGGTTGGTGGTGGAATGCAGCTGGGCTGGTTGATTTTGCCTCGCTGCTGGTTTGGCTGGTGTTGCACGGTGGCCTGGGGGTGTTGCTGTGCATGTGGGGTGTTGGCTGGCTGGCGGCCTCGGTTTTCTGGCGGTTGGGGACGGCGGACCCTTGCTGGCGGGTGTACGGCGATCTCGCGCTGGCGCGTTTGCTCCCGGCTGGGACTTGCTGCTGGTGTTTCTCTCCGCTGGCTGTCGCTGGCGTGTTCTGCTGCTCGCTCTCTCGTTTGCCCGGCCTCGCATGCGGGGGCCGCTGAGGGCTGCCGGCGTTGGGTGTCGCCGTGCTCGCGGCGTGCGCGTTAGGCTCGTCACTTGTGCGTTGGTGTTGATGATTGCGTGGCATTTGGGCATTTTGGTTGTTTGCTGCGTGTCGGTCGCGCGCTGAGTGGGGGGCACTGGCCTGTGTTGTGTGATGCGCCGCTGGTCGGCCCGGCGCTGCTCCTCCGCTGGTTACGCCTCTTGCCTTCCGTCGGCATTGCGCTGTCAACTGGCATTTGGATGGTCATAATTTAATTTTTATTTATTTTTTTTTATTATTATTATTATTATTATTTTTTTTTTTTATTTTATTTATTTATTTATTTATTTTTTTTGGGTATCTGTTGATTGGGTCGGGTCTTCCGCTTTGCATCAGCGGTGCATCTGGAAGTCATCTTTCTTTCTCCCACCCCTATTTGCTACTGGGGCTCTTGCCTGCCTGTTGCTGGGGGTCGGTGTGTCACAGTTATGGCGTCTCACTATCGCTAACAACTACATTCTTTAATAGGCTCATGCGTACACACACATACATTCACCCACAGGCATACACAGTCTAACACATAGACACAATAAAATAACATTAAATAAAAATCGGCGTTGTCACATGTAGAATTATTCCTGATGCTTTTCTTTCAGTTACTTGTTTAAATTAATTGTTATTACTCCAGCTCTCTGGCTGTGCTGTGTTGCTTATTTATTTATTGTGCGTGACTGTTTCTTGTTTACATTTTTGTATTAGTTGTCTTAATATGTTAGTTGTTTATTGCTGCTGTTCGGCTGGTTGTCCTTTACTATTATTTCTATTTTTATTGTTTGCTTGTTTGTTTTTGTTTGTGTTGGTTTGTTTGTTGTTGTCTTTCTCCTCCCCAAGCCCTCCTCCCCGTTCTATTACAGGTTTCGTTGCTTTCTGCAATTGGTGTTACCCTCTGCTGTCCCCTATCGTTCCCTCTTTCCATCCCCCTTTTCTTACAGGTGTTGTCCTTCCATTGTGCTGTCTGTCTGTACCCCCGTCCCCATGTTTGCCCCCCTGTCCGGCCCGGTGTCAAATCAATACATAATTAAAAAAAAAAAAAAAAAAAAAAAAAAGGCAAACCCAGAGTCCTGACCCGACTCTCCACAGCGATTTGAATTATCCACCACAACACATGCACAATTTTTCAGTTTGCATTTTGATCATTTCCAGAAACCGTTCATCCAAACGGTTTGGGGCACGAGACGTGACGTCGCAGTAAAATCTCAAAGTCTCCTATATTTCGCAATAGATTGATTTAGATTGATAATAAGGGTAAAAAACGCGTAAAAGGGACAATCCATTTTGTTTCTATTATTCTATTTTCCACAATGCAGCTTAACCCAAAATACAAGCTCAGGCATGCACTTCTTTCTGTCCATACAAACTCCGCTGTTCTGCGCTCTTTTGAATACTCCCGTTGCAGGAACACTTTCAGTAGTCCAAGAAGTAATATATATTTATTAAGTAACTATAACGAAGCTATATGTTAAGTATTATTTCACCAGATTTTATAGTGTAAAACATATATGCACGCTGTGCAAAAAAAAAAAAAAAAAAAAAAAAACGAATGTCGAATGTCACATTTTCAAATCGAATACCAGCCCACCGAACGAATATTCGAATATTCGAATATTCTAGTCCAGCCCTATTATTTTGTTTTGATTTTTTGGGGGAAAATACAAACCTTTTCTTTTGAAATTCTCATGTGACTCCTCTTGCCTAACTGCTTGGTCCCTCACAGTTCTCATCTAAAGTATCAGTCCAGTTTGGTGTTGTTCTCACCTCTTTGAATGTCATTCTGCAAGTCTTGAGCTTGTTGATTCTCAAAGCATGATATAACCACTCAGAGTCTTTTTCTTCTGCGCTCCTCAAATTCAATGTTTTGAGCTGAAAGAGGCTCTGCAGTCACATTTGGGATTGCTGACAAAAAAAAGGGCCTCACACACACCTCAAAGTTCCTCGATGAACACAGAAGTCACCTTGAGCATTCACCATGAGCATATCAGTATTTATTACTGTTTTTCCAGAACCAGCATGCCTCTGTTGGACATGCAGCACTGTGGGTTTGTTTGATTTAAATTACATAGTGAGCTCACTGGGTGGTGCATTAAATCAGTTATTAATTAAGGTGCAGCCCCTACACCCTCTGACACTGGGCCAGTAAACATTTATATGTAGAACATGTAAGTTTTCTAGAGAGTTAGCTGAGCACAGTGTCACCTCTCTGGCCATGGAGCGGTCCAGAACTATTGACTGTAGCCCCCATAAGAACCCCTGGGACCTAATCAGGAAAATCTATTTAAGAATATGTTGATATATATTCTCTCAGACACTACTAGAACCTTCATAAGGGACCCCAAGATACCTTTAGAAAGACTTAAAACTCTTGAGAGTCACAGGAAAGTCCTGGACACCTTCCAAAGAAACCTCAGGTCTGCTTTAGCGTCCCCAAGAACCCATTGTACACCTTCTGACATAATACTTTCACCATCTACAATCACCAAAAACTGTAAGCTTTAAACTTGATTTATGGTCAGTTACTCAATTAGTCTCTTAACATATGTATCGGAGAGATTAATGTTTCAAATAGAAACAAATTAAAGGACTGTCGTGAATTCCACTATAAACTCCTAAAGAAACCTTCAATTCCCTAAAGAAGCCATAAGTTTAGTCAGTGATCAGAGCCCCTTAAAAAAAGGACCCTGAATCCCCCAAAAATCTGGGGGATTAGTTCCCCTCAAGAACTCCTATCACTTTGTCAATGACCTTTAGAAGTCACTCCAAAACCCTTTAAAACCACTTAAGTAACCACAGATAATCTCTCAAGATCCCCTAAAATGTCTTTGACAACTTTTGAAATATCTTAGAAACTCTTTAATAGCCCCTAGCAACCCTTAGGAGCCCTGGTACCTCTTTGGTGACTACTAAAACTTCCCGAAGAACCCCTGGGGCCTCTTTGAAGATCCCTGTTTTGTGAACAACTGCTTTATGGCAACACAAGTGTTCAAATGTGTGTGTATATACCACCAGTTTTGCTGTAATATTAAACCTCCAACATGCTGATATGTGCGCAGCTGCAGTCTTACTGAGCTCCTATAGCTTCAGGGTTCCTCCCTAACAGCACGCGGCTGAGGATTAGCCTGCTTACACACTTGAAGAACTCCTCTCATGGTTCCAATATGCCTACACACACTACCACGAGGGTGTAGAAAACATTAGTGTCATGCAGAGAGTGCTGCATGAGCATTCAGGGGGTATTTAACATGTTAGATTCAATATGCATGTGGTGTTTGCATCATGTTCTTTTATGGATGGATACTTTCCATAGGGCAGGGAAGAAGGAATGCTTAAAAGATGTATATAATCAAAGAAGAAGGCCTCTTGAAAAGTTCTTTGATAGGAAATGTGTATTTTCATATGGCCATAGTGACTCAACCGTGATTTGTAAACTTAATAGAATAAGCCTTGAACTGCGTTTGTGAGACTTAATGTCTACATAGAACTTGAAAATGATAACTTCCAAGATAGTTCTCTCGACAGTCGACATTTGCTAAGGAAAGGGATAGAATCTCTGTATCCTCTTGTGGGCACAGAGCAGAAATCAGGGGCCATTCTAGGATCAGACCTTTAGGGGGACTTCGCCCCTAATGAGAATGTGACCTGCTTAGTGTCTTGAAGAAGTCTTTTAACACCCCTGCTAACAGAGTATTTATGATGCACATAAATGTAGGTGGAGTTGGGGATAATCCACACTTGATAACAGTGTATTAATACACCACTTAGTAATGTGAAATCATTGTGGAGTCCACTGCAATAAATGTGGGCAAAACAGTACCTTACTACGTGGTCTTGACTCTCCGTCCACTTTCTTACCTGTTTCTTGCTGTCTCTCTCTCTCTCTCTCTCTCCCCGTCTTTGTGCTGTCAACCAAAAGGGAAACATAACACTTGAGTAAGATGGGGGAGAATTCATATTGTAACATTATTCTATTCGAACTGATTATTGGGTTGCTGTGGGCGGTGCAGTCAGGTAACATTATTTTGACCTTACTCTCTTACCTGAACCTGTTTTTTATTTTAATATAATGATAAATTAGACAAGACAGACAACTTCGCAAAATCCAACTTTAGAGGGCTAAAATAATTTTAGAAATAATGATAATTAATACCAAATAATATAAAATATGTTGTTTTAGGGCTCCTGAGCTGAAATTTAGGTGTGCTTGAGCAAACAGTCGCAAATGCATTTCCAACAGACTGAAAAGGAATATTTAAGGACTGTCTAACAGTATGATTGGACAGTTTTCTACCATAGAAATGCTCACCATTTCCTCAGTCAAGGCTGGCAGAAGATGAAAGAAATAGTGTCAATTAGAAGAGTCATGGCATGGATGAAACTGACATAGTTGTCTATTTATATCTGTGATGAACAGCTGTGTAAAAGCCTGAATGGTGGAACAGTTTAACTGTAAATAATTTCCTTTCTTTGCTACATTACATTTATCAGGTAGACTAAAGCAAAATAGTAGATCTGCTGTCAGATGCACCTGTTAATCAAATACAGCTGCATTTTGTTTTAGCACTTACACCAACCTTCAATTAAATTATTTGCAAATTGAAAATTCATGTTCAGCTGTTAGACACTGCCATGTAGCTACTGTCAGAAGCTTAGCGACTGAAATATAAAAGAGAAGAAAATGTCCACAGAAACAAATACAGCAATGTGTGTAAATTAAATGCTGAACAGTCCAGATAATGTTCCAGCAGCACAGTGCTTACATTAAGAGGATTAAAAAACAAGTAAATCAACAACAGTTGGTGTTTTAATTAACAGAAAACAACTTGTTAAAGACAGGCAGAGGGAGAGATGGATTTGTTTTACTACATTTGTGGGGTCCAAAAACTGCAAGCTCACTATACTTATGAGGTCCGACAGTTTGTGGTGACTAAAATCCTGCAGCCCTCAAGTTAAAAATGCTTTTTCAGGGTTAAGACTTGGTTTCAGGGTTAGAGTTAGGCTAGGATTAGGGTTGGCTATGTAATTGTGGTGGTTAAGGTTTAGAGTTTAAGGGCTAGTGAATGCATTGTAGCTGATGGGTTCCTGTGAAAATAGTGATATAATGATGTATGTGCATGCATGCATCCATGTGTGCTGTGTGTTGTCTAGGTCACTCACCGTCCCCCAGATTGTGGCATGTTGATATTATTGATAATATTGATATTGGGCAGCAAGATATGGTCTCTATCCTCCTCCCTGGGGTATTTTTAATTTTGCAGCCATTAAGGTCTTTGACATCTAATATTACAACTCCAATTCTAAGCCTTGTTAAAAGTAAAAAAAAGTTAAAAGTACGTTCATTATTTCACTGAAATAATATTATTATTATGTCACACTAATCTCTCTTCTTGTCTACCACTTTCTATGCCTGTCTCTCTCCAGTTAATATGGAAACCTCAGGCTTGGTCATGCATGTCAGTGAACATAACAAGCCTTTTTGGCTGGTCATGGCAGAAATAACACAGGTGTAACTAAAAAATACTGATGAAAAGCTGCAGGGTTGGCGGTAGCTGCATGCTTCTCCTACTGTTTGGTAGCAAAGAGCGTAGTGGGATCTGGTGGGAGTTCTCCCAAGATTTTGTATTACTCCAAAGGTATTTGTATACCTCCTTCTTTTCTTTGCCCACCACCTGATCAGCAACCTGCCCGCATACTTGTTTTCAGTGGTTCACTATTGTGTGTGCCAAGTCCTTTCTGCCTGATTAGTAGAATCTAAGTTTACAGCGGTTTGTATGTTAAATGTGTAAATGAGTTCAACTGTTACAAATATATAATGTGTGTAAATTATATATTATATATATATATATATTTTAAAAATATCATCAAAGCCTTCCAAATAAAATGCAGGGATAAGAGTACATCCATACATAACCTGGCAGGGGATGCGTGCACCATCACACTCTTAAGGTGGTCATCCTCCTGTGTTTCCTTAACTGGTCTATTAACACCATAGACTTACGTTAACCTTAACGTTGTTTATTCTCTCATTTAATTGATTTTGGTCTACTGAGTTGTACACTTTTTCCTAAATCTGCCCTATATTGTAGGTAACTGACAAGAGGATAACGTGAGTCACAGCCCTAGAAAAGCTTTTACCATTTGCAGTCCCCCTACTTACCCTTATATTTTAGAGGTCTAAAGAAGATAATTCTCACAATAAACAAGCAAAAATGAGTCAGAAAAAGTCATGTTTAGTAAAAAAAAATGTTTTATTCTTATATAAATCCACTTAGGACCCCTGACAGAGCTGAAAGGGAATGAGTTCAAAAGTACAAAAGTGTAGGAGTCTGTGTGTGTGTGTGTGTGTGTGTGTGTGTGTGTGTATTAATATATGAGTGGACTTTGTGCAAGCGTGTCAGCCAGGTCTAAATCACTCTGCAGAAGGGCAGGGATTGGGGCTGTGCAATAGCCTACAGTGGTGTGAACCTCGTTAATTATCCCCTGTCTTTGATCTCAGCCTAACGAGGAGAAAACGAGGTGATAACGAGCCCAGGCAGGCTCTGGGGGACTTTCAGCTACTAATCACTCCTTGGGAAAAGCACTGTGTATGTGTATTGGGTGGGGGGGTGGATTACAGTTGGTCCTGGAAACGTTTGGGGGGGACTGTGTAACATTTCTACAAATGTTTGTTTGAGAGGTTTGTTGGAGGTTATAATAAGTTTGTAAGGTGGTGCTTGAAAGGTTTTGTTTGGCTGGTGAAGAGGAAAGTTCTGAGAAAATCAGTTTTCCAAAACTTCTGTGGAGGTGTTTATAGATTCTGGTGTGGTTGTAAAAGCTTTAGGACCACAGGAGTCTTTGGCAGACTTTTGGGAAGGGTTGCGGTTATGTTCTTGGGGATTTCCTTAGACAAAGCTGGAGAAAGCTCTTGGATGTGATGAGATTGTAGAGTTTAGGTAAGTTTTAAACAATCCATAATCTTGAATAAAAAACTGAGTCCAAGGCAAAATGTAAGGGCTGGGATATGCTAGAAAAGCGCTAGGTCCTAAAACATGTTATCTGACCAACCTGTTTATAGCTGTTCCTCAATTGTTCCCTCGAAAGCTAGATAAAGCTGGCTGTCATGGAGAGAGACAAGATGCAGCACCCCTATTGACAGGGAGGAACACACAGTGTGCTGTGACCATGCTGTGGTTGTCTTGTGCTGGTTTGGTGTTTGTGAGTTCCAGGCTGTCTATGGGCGGAGCCAAGGCCAGGGTTCAGCCTGGCTGAGATGTATTTAAGTATTTAAGGCTGCTAACTCTGCCCACTCTCTCTTTTGTTTCCCACAGCACCATTTTTGACTTATGTAGCTTTTCCTTTTGCACCCATTGCATTTTATACTCATGACACTCATGATAATACTGATTTTCACATTTGCCTTGAGGTTTTTACAATAAAACCATTAAGCTTATGTTTGGGTGAGCTTCCTCTCTGTTACAAGCCAGAACCAACTTGTAACAAATGGGGCATCCCAACCAGGTGATATTTCACTTTCTTGTCAATCTGGAGGCAGTAGCATTAACCTTTGACGTTACCTCTCCCAGTAGGAGTAAGCAACATTGTCTCTCTTGTGGGACTTTGTTTGTTTGTTGTTTTATTGTTATTTTGTGCATAGATTTGCCTGTCTTGGGTACATGGCCATGACTTTCTAGGTGACTAACAGCATTGCTGCGGCTTGACTGAGTCATAGGGTTTGTGTTTTAAAAAAAACTATCATGGCATGCAAGAAGACTAGGGCTGAGTAAAGTGATTTAATGTTGGCTAGGCAGAATGAGGGGAGAGGTATTCCAAAAGGTTGTCCCAGGTTAAACCTGGGCTTGTTGATGGTTGTTGTTGGTTGTGTGCCCTACTTGGTCTGCTGTTGGTGAGTAGCAGAGCAGTAATGGGGTAATTTGCGATCAGGTTATTGGGTCCCTTTGTCTCCATTTTGTTTGAGGAGCATTGTCTGGTGTTGTTCTGTTGATCAGCCCCTTTACCAGAGGAGGATGTGGCAACTGGGGAAAAGCGGCTTCCAAGTTTTCCCACCACGATGTCTGACATGCATCTGGCATCATTAAGAATGCTGTCATCTCTTATCCACAGACTGCAATGCTGTCAGAAGAGGCTGAAAAAGACCAGAAAATTGCCAGGACAGTTTTGGAGCTGCTCTTCAGGTCCATAAAATTCCTTGGATATGAGGGACTGCCGCTGTGTGGTCACAGCCATCAGGATTGAGTTGTGGCAGCTTATGCTAGACTAGATTTTTCACTAGCCCGGAGCACGTGTGTGGCTTCAGCGAAGAGAAAACTGCATGTCCAACACAATTCAAAATGAAATATTATAAATGTTAGTACATGCAGTTCAGAGAAAAATTGTTTCTGAGGCCAATGAATGTACCTTCTTTGGACTAACGGCTGATGCAACAATATGGAACGCTGCCACAGGCAGGGAGGTGACAGCTGGTATTGTGTGAATGTGTTTGAGTTATTTTGCTCCTTTTTGTGTGTTTGAGAGATGCTTAGTGGGTTTTAGTTTAGTTGTCTCCTGTTACATTCTGGACTGGCTTATATACCTTGCCATCTCCTCAGTTCCCCATCGGATTATTAGTCGTGTTGTAGGTAACGCTACCTACAATAACTGGTGAGAAAGTAATTCCTGTGTTTAATTCAATTCAATTCAATTTTATTTATATAGCGCCAAATCACAACAACAGTTATGGCTAAGGGTGGGAGAGAGAGAGAGAGGGCAAGAGAAAGAGAGAGAGAGACAGAAGGACAGAGAGAGCAGAGGGAGGCAGCCTACACAGTATACACAGTATACACATGAAGGTATAGACAGTAAAGGTAATGTTGCTATAGACATAATGAAAAATGGTACAGATATTTATAGTAATGTTAATGATAATAATAACAGTAATAATAGCAATTGGATTAGTAACAGTAGTTGTAATTGTAGCAGAGGGTGTCGAGTAGGAACACGGGGGCAGCAGGAGACTCTCAACCACAGATCCAGACTCCACAGCTCCAGAGCCAGGTACACCTGCAGGAAGTGACAGGAGGAGAGAGGAGAGGAAAGAGAAAGCACACGACTACGGGAAAGGGAAGAAGTCGAGTTAGTAACATGCATTAATGGGATGAGGTTTCACTCAGAGGGAGAGAGAGAAGAGGAGAGGGGAGCTCAGTGCATCATGGGAAATCCCCTGGAAGTCTAGGCCTATAGCAGCATAATTAAGGGACGGTTCCTTTAATGCCAATAAAATGTTCCAGTCTCTGTAATCTGATGGTCAATGGTATCAAATGCAGCAATAAGATCTAATAAAACCAATACAGAGCCAAGTCCTTTGTCTGATGCAGTTAGGAGGTCATTAGTAATTTTCAGCAGTGCTGTCTCTGTGCTATGATGAGCTCTAAATCCTGACTGAAAATCCTCAAATAAACTATTGCTACAGCTGTTTGGCGACTGCTTTCTCCAGGACCTTAGAGATAAATGGAAGGTTAGATATAGGTCTATAGTTGGCTAAAACATCTGGATCCAGGTTGGGCTTTTTCAGAAGAGGTTTAATTACAGCTACTTTAAAGTACTGTGGCACATAGCCTGTTGATAAAGACAAATTGATCACATCTAGTAGAGAAGTGCTGGCTAAGGGTAAAACTTCTTTTAGCATCCTGGTCGGGATGGGGTCTAAGAGGCAGGTTGATGGTTTGGATGAAGAAATTATTGAAGTTAGTTCGTAAAGATTGAGGGAAGCAAAGCAGTCAAAACATATAACTGGTTTTACAGCTGTTTCTAAAGTTCCTGAGTTTAGAGCTAAGTCGGTGCAAGTTGAGGGCAGGTCTTGGTGGATTTTGTTTCTAATAGCTAGAATTTTATCATTAAAGAAGCTCATGAAGTCGTAAGTACTGAGACCTATGGGAATACTTGGCTCAATAGAGCAATGACTTTTTGTCAGCCTGGCTACAGTGCTGAAAAGAAACCTGGGGTTGTTCCTATTTTCCTCTATTAATGACGAGTAGTACGCTGCTTTGGCATTACGGAAGGCCTTCCTATAAGTTTTAAGACTATCTTGCCAAATTAAACGAGAATTTTCCAGTGTGGGGGAACGCCAATTCCTCTCACGTTTATGCGATATTTGCTTTAATTTGCGAGTTTCAGTATTATAACCCGGAGCTAACCGTCTTTGTTTTAGTATTTTCTTTTTTAGAGGGGCTACAGAGTCAAGTGTTATTCGCAGCGAGCCCGCAGCACTAAATGTGTTTACTAAACACTAGTAAACACATTTGCCTTGTTGTTGAAATGTGCTATACAAATGAACTTGCCTTGCCTTGCTTTACTATAATCTCCAACCTCCTTAAATTCTTGACTTTATATTATTATCGCTGTTCTCATTTGAGTCCAGTTGGGGAATTAAAACCAATAAAATTTATTGTGTGCCTCATCATTCCCCCTCCTGTTCACACTGTACAACCACGACTGCATCCCCTGACTTAGAGAGAACTCTGTTATGAAGTTTGCGGATGACACCACCATCATCGGCCAGATTTCAAACAGCGATGGGACTTCATATCGGGAGTAAATTCATAACCTTGTAGAGTGGTGCTCAGAGAACAACCTACTGCTCAATGTCATACTCCTGTCTACATCAGTGGTGCTGAGGTGGAGTAGGTGAACAGTTTCACAGAGACCCTGACATGGTCATCTCGAATCTCTATGCTGGTGAAGAAAGCTCAAAAACAACTGTAATTCTTGTGGAAGACCAAATTCCGGCGACATCAACTTTTACAGATGAGCAATAGAAAGCATCCTGACTGGAAATATCACAAACTGGCATGGGATGTGCATGGCCCAGGACCAGAGGGCTCTGCAGCTGGTGATTAAAACTGCTTAGAAGATCATTGGTACCCATCTTTTGAGCATCAGGGATATCGGTGAGGTGAGGTGCCTATGCAGAGCCCAAAGAAAACTAAAGGACAGTACCCACCTGGTCAAAGCCTGTTCATCCTGCTGCCTGCTGTCTGGGAAGATATGAGTATGAGTAAGCACATTGTGAGCAATGTACAATCCTGAGTCAAATTGCTCATGTACATATACCTGGCAGTTAAGCTGATTCTGATTCTGATATATACAGTCCCCTCCAAACGTATTGGAATGGTAAGGCAAATTCCTTTGTTTTTGTTGTTCACTGAAGACATTTGGGTTTAAGATCAAAAGATGAGTATGAGACAAGAGTTCAGATTTTCAGCTCTCATTTTGTGGTATTCACATCTAGATGTGTTGAACAACTCAGGACATACCACCCTTTGAACCCACCCATTTTTCAAGTGAGCAAAACTACTGGAACATGTGACAGACAGATGTTTCTTGTTGCCCAGGTGTTGCCTTTTAGATTAATTGTCCAAACATTAAATAGCTCTGCATGACTAGTCTACGTTTTTATACTTGGTTCAAAGACTGCATTTCCTGTTAAAGAGGATAAGCCATCATGAAGACTAGAAAGCTGTGAAGAACCCCCCCCCAAAACATCAGTAAGTGACATCACCAACGACCTCCACAGTGCAGGGGTGAAGGTATCACAATCCACTGTTGGAAGAAGACTCAGCAAGCAGAAATATAGAGGCCACACCACAAGATGCAAACCACTCATCAGCAGTAAGAATCAGAAGGCCAGATTGAAATTTGTAGTACAGAGATGAGCCACAAAAAGTTCTAGAACACAATCTTACGGACTGATGAGACCAAGACTAATCTGTACCAAACTGATGGAAAGGCCAAAGTGTGGAGAAAGAAAGGAACTGCTTATGATCCAAAGCATACAAGCTCCTCTGTGAAGCATGGTGGAGATAATGTCATGGATTGGGCGTGCATGGCTGCTTTTGGAACACACTCATTAATATTTATTGATTATGTAACTGATGACGGTGGCAGCAGAATGAATTCAGAAGTGTACAGAAACATTTTTTCTGCCAATTTAAAGAGAAATGCATTGAAACTAATCAGGAGGAAGTTTATCATGCAGCAGAACAATGACCCAAAGCACACTGCCAACAAAACAAAGGACTAAATCAGGGGAAAAAAGTGGAAGGTTTTAGACAGGCCAAGTCAATCACCTGACCTTAACCCAATAGAGCAAGTATTTCACCTCCTTAAGAGGAGACTGAAGGGAGAAACACCCAAAACAATTTGTAATTTGCCTTACCGTTCCAATACTTTTGGAGGGGACTGTAGTGTCTCCTACAGCACCACCAGAATGCAGAGCAGCTTTTCCCCCAAGCTATCAGACTCTTTAACTCTAATTCATCCTCAGCACATGTCCATTAATTATAGTTTATTTCAGTTTACCAATTTTTAAACAATTGATTGTGTATTAATGTAATATTGTCTGCTATGTAGCAGAAGGGAGTTAAAAAAAACAATTTCATTATATAACTTGTTATATTGTGACAATAAACCTACCTACCTACCTATCATTGCTGGCCTGGCCACACACAATTCTATTCAAATGGTAAATAGTAGGGGTGTGACAAAATTTATCATTAGGAAAAAGCTGTTTTGCGAGACTCAGTCCATTGACATTTTCCACATGCTGTCATGTCACACATCAGTTTTGTCATGCAGTGGAAAAAATATGTATTACTCACAATGTCAACTTGCAGTTGAGAATGAACTCCACCCAGCTGGCGTACACCTTGATAGTAATCAAGTGAACCTGCTCTCTTGCTGTGTCCAGACAGTAACTAACTGGTATATTTGCAATTTTTAAAAGCTGAGGCACAATCTTGCTCTGTTTGTGACTTTGATCTGCACTTTATTCAAGTTTAAGTTAATGTGTGTGGATTTGTGGTGACATTTCTGCCTGATCAATACTGTTGTCATTTAGTTTCAGTTTCCAGTCTGAAGTGGATACTACCAGCGGAACATTAACATAACGTAATGCACATAATAGTATAAGGCAAGGAAGACTTAGAGAAAACACACATATATAGGATAGATTTTGAACATGCAGAAGATGAGCAGAACACCTGCTAAAACACAGGAGCTATTAAAGTCCAGAAGTTTATAACTGAATTAAAATGAAATCATTTATCATTGAGGTGAAAAGGTGACACAATCATATTTAAAGAGGTTACTTATTTTCAAATTTTTTCATAAAATTCAGAACTGAAGATTTCTTAAAAATAGTGTTAAAACCTTGTGATATAAGAATCCATCACTGCTGCATTGATCTTGTGCAGATGTATGTGCTGCGTGTCTTTGATTTACTCTATTCATACATTGATAATGCAGGCTTAAGTCACACATTTCACCAGACATTGGTTTCATTTACAGAGAATGTGTTGTTGTCTCGTCCTTATTGGGTCTACATATTAGCCATAAAACCTTTATCTTACAAAAACATAAATGCATTGCACATTTAAGACTAATTCCAGTGTGAGAAAGACATACCCAGCTTTGAAACGGAGTCTGCTTCTTCTCTAAGAACTCTCTTTTTCTCTTATTGCTGGGACTGAAAGCCCTCTGAGTCTGCTTTTAATTGCAATTTGAAAAAAAACCCAGACACACACACAGGAAATCCTCGATATTCATCTTCACCTCTGTGCACAGCAGATGGTAAAGACAGTTTGTTCAGACCGGATGGTGTTATCAAGATGGTGTTGTGTTCAGCTTACTTTGTCAGGAATGAGTAATATCACATATTTCTCGTTCATTCTCTCTTTCTCATACTCTCATCCCACCCCCACCCCACACACACACTGATAAGGTATAAGATTATGGTAAAAGAGGAGGTATCCTATTCCATCTCAGAAGAAAATAACGGTCAGGTCGAAACAGTGGAGAGAGGATGAACAAAAATTACCCCAAACCCTTACTCCGTGTATGATTTCTTAATATACAGTTTGCAGATTAAACTAATAGCTTAACAGATAATGTTTAATCTTAACATAACAGATAACAGATAATGTTTAATTTTTATCTTAATTACATTTAATTAGGCACAGCTCTTGCCCAAATGTATCTGTTGCTACATTTATCAGTTCAGTCATGTAAATGTTATGAATATAAAAATAAAAGGTCAAAACATCAGTAACATCAGTAACATAGCCTTGCTGCCTATTCATCCAAAGCTTACAATTAGAATGACAATTGGACTCTGCAATCGTGTGCTCTATATTCTACTGTCACACACGTACATGCATACGCTTACATCTGTTTGTACATACATATGCATAATAGCATAGCTGCTTATGATCTTGATGGGCTATTATTAATACTAAAATTAGCATTAGCAACAATCAAAAAATACACTCCACAATAATTGTATTTGCCAATGCGTAGTATTTTTCTAAAAGTTGGATGAAGAGGTTAGACATCTAGTGCCTTAAATTAGGATTTGAAGTGTGTTTGATATTGTACATGCCACGACCCCTGCCAACCCTTAGTCTATTTTTTCATCTATTTGGATTTCATGCCATATCACTTATTCTCCTGTTGGTTCAGATCCACTCTCCTGCTCTGCAATCACATCATTCCCCTCACCTGCAATTCTCCACCAATGTCTTCACCTGGAGGTCATTCCCTCATCAGTCCCTCAGTATTTATGCCAGTTCAATTTCATTCACTTTCCACCAGATTGTCAAGTATGTTTGCACTGCGGGCTACTCTTGGTTCGCCTGACCTGCCTATTTGAGCCTTTTTCCCTGGTCTGGTCCTGGACTTTAGATTTCCCTGCCTGGCGGTTGTCTGATTTGTTTACATGATATTCTGGTTTTGACCATTGCTCACCTTACGTAAGATCTTACAGTATATGTGTTCATATGTGGTTAGGAGGTGATACCATTCAGCAGAATAGGAGCATGGGAGGTCGGACAGGGTAATCAAAGGCCATTAATCTGGTCTGAAAATTTCAACATTAAAACAGAGAAACTCTTGATTTGGCAGCTGATGTACACCAGGGAAAATCCCTGTAGTGATTTGTTTGACGAGCAGATCTGGCCTAGATTTTGTGCTACATTTTCTGACAATCAGTCAATGAGGGAATTTAGACAGCTTTTTAACAAAAAAATATGCATCAAAGATATTCTACTGACAGCAGGTTTCTGGTTAAAGGTATTGCTCCAAGCTTTCCTCCGGAGCGTCAGACATTTTTATTTTTTAAACAGGCTTTCCAAACTTTAGAAGCAAAAGTTTTTAATTTTCTTCACAAAAAAGCAACAAAGTAAAAAGTGATTCATGCCAAATGAAACAGACATCTCATAGAACTTGAAACTACGCTGAGAGGCCTCCAAACACAGATATTTTAAGCCTAATTTTTGTTATAATACATATATAATATAAAAGAGGAAAAAGAAGGAGGTTGAGGAAATGCAGAACGTTTGTCCTTACTAATGCTTGTAATAAGGTGAGAGAATCTTAACATTAGCTACTTAAAATATTTTTTGTGTGAATAATGACTTGTCTGTCAACAAAAGTGGAAGTTGTGTGATGATATTGCTATTGATTACACATTTTTAGGGAGGAGGTCTAGGTGGTTGTATGAGTAAAACAATTGTGTGTCTTTGATACAAGAGACTGAGACTGGCATCCTGTATACTTTACAAGTGGCAGATTGTACAATGTTAATATGAACGTCTTCTGGAATGATTTTAGAAGCCGCTGGCAAGCAATGTAGTCCTGCTAAAAGGAGTACCAGAACATATGGGTTATGTCAAAGGCTATTATAAATACTCTCTGACAGGGTGATCATGTTTTTTTTGGCCCCACTTTACCTGGGAGAAGCTACTTCTGAAACTGAAATGATGGCTAATCTATCATGAATGTTCAACCATAGAGATGTCTCACTCTGTTGGATTTTACTGAAACACAATAACGTCTCGGGTTAGGTATGTAACCCTTGTTCCCCTTCGAGGGGAACTCGAACTGCGTCGGTGACGACACTATGGGAACGCCTCTAGGCGTGGCAGGGCTGAATGCGAATGAAAACTACTCCAATCCTATTGGCTCAGTGAGAACAGTAGCATGTGACGGCGTAACCGTAGGCGTATATAAGCACGCCGGCACATAGGTACATCAGCCTTCTCTATTCAGCAGGCACGTTGGCTGTTGGTTGTTAATAGAAAGCTCCCACAAACCTTGGCTAGAGAACTTACCTGGAAGTAGCAGTATGTCTTCAGAATCGCACCAGTTCCGCAGATGTGTGCCTCCCTGTTCGCGTTTTCTCACGGTAGGAGAAAACGCTGTGAGCTGTGTGTTGCTTATCTGGGCCTGCCGCACGCCACGGCAGCTCTCGAGGGAGCTGCTTGTGACCATTGCGAGGCCCTGCCCCTACGAGTACTGAGGTCCCGTAGGGCACTGTTTTCTGAGGACGGCCAGATACGCTCTCCCCGTGGCTCTGGGCCTGCGGTTGCTGAGGCAGACTGGCAGCGCCGGTCATGGGGATCACAGCAGGATCTGCTGGATGATTTCGAGACGGCGGATGCCCTTTCTCTCCAGTCATCTGCTAACTCCAACTCCACTCATTCCCGTTCGAAAGCCCGTTTCTCGGCTTCTTCTGATCGGGGACGCACTTCGGCGGGACTTTTGCACTCTGGCTCTGAGGAGCTAGATGTGCTAAGCATAATGGAGGAGGAGGAGGACTTCCGGGTGTCGGGCCGGTGTCATCAGAAGAGCGCCGCGCCTGATTATGATGAACTATTGGAAGTGGTGACGCGGGCTGTGGCTAGGCTCAGCCTGGATTGGCCACAAGCTGTGCAGAAACCTAATGCCAGCAGTAGGCTGGATGATCGCTTCCTTCGGAGCCACTCAGCACCTCCACGCCGCTCTTTGCCATTTTTCCCAGTCTTGGGACAAACCTTTCTCTGCCAGGCTATCTACTCCCCAGCTGCTGGAGTATAGCAATGTGACGGGGATTAAGGATCGCGGCTATGGAACAATGCCGCGGGTGGAGGAAGCTCTGGCGAGTTACCTTTCCCCTCGTCTGGCATCGTCTCTTAATAAACCAGCGCTACCGACCAGACCTTGCCGGGTGACTTCAACGCTGGTGGGGAAGGCGTTTATGGCGGCAGACCAGACGGGTGCGAGCCTGCACACCGTGGCGGTCTTGCAGGCTTACCAGACGGATCTGCTGCGGGATATGGCCGAGAGAGGGGGCCCCTCTGAGGACGAAATGGCTGAGCTGCGCAGAGCCATGGATCTATCGCTCAGAGCTACCAAAGAGACAGCCAGCTCGGTGGGTAGATCCATGTCTGCCCTGGTGGCCACCGAGCGGCACCTCTGGTTGAACCTGTCGGGCATCAAGGAGAAGGACCGTCAGGTCCTGTTGGATGCACCAGTCTCCACGACTGGCCTGTTTGGCGACACGGTTAACTCCGTGGTTTTGACAGGTTTCGTCATGTGAAGACACAGGGTGAGGCTTTCCGGCAGTATTTCCCCCGCCGGGCTGGGTCCCTCTCGGGTGAGGCATCATCTGCACCCCAGCCATCGACCAGCTCTTACCGTCAGGATCCCTCCTCGCACAGCTTGGGACGCGAGGCAACGCTCCCGCGCAAACCCTCCCGACAGACAGGATCTGAGGACCGTCATTCAGTCACGGAGGCCCCACTTTACCTGGGAGAAGCTACTTCTGAAACTGAAGTGATGGCTAATCTATCATGAATGTTCAGCCATAGAGATGTCTCACTCTGTTGGATTTTACTGAAACACAATAACGTCTCAGGTTAGGTATGTAACCCTTGTTCCCCGAGAAGGGGAACGAGACACTGCGTCGGTGAATGAAACTACTCCAATCCTATTGGTGTTACTAAGACAGTAGTGTGTGACGGCATAACCGGAGGGGTATATAAGCACATTAGCCGTTTCTATGAAGCAAGGGAGGGAACTGGAACTGCGCCGGTGACAACACTATGGGAACGAGATACCCACTTAGGCCGCGCCAAAACCCGCCTGCCCCCAGCGTGCAGAACCTGACGGCACTACTAGGTGGAGAGCGCACGGGACTGTAAAACCGGATAAAAGTGTGAGGGGTGGCCCAGCCAGCCACGTCACACAAATCCTGGAGTGACGCCCCTGCGAGGAGGGCCCTAGAAGCCGCCATGCCTCGAATAGAGTGCGCCCTTACGGCCATAGGTGAAGGCAAACCGCGCACCTGATAGGCCAGGGAAATAGTCTGAACAATCCAGTTGCTGATGGTGTGTTTAGAAGCGGGGAGTCCAGCCATGGGGGGACCCGAAACACACCAGCAACTGGTCTGCTTTCCTCCACCGGGAAGACCTCAGAGTGTAAATACTCAGTGCTCAGAGCAGATGAAGTCTCCCGTCCTCCGCCGTCACATTATAGGGGCCCGAGGGGCCGGTGTCCGACGGGAATCCACGTTGGCGCCCTGAAGCGGAGGACAGCCAGGGAAAACTTGCCGGTGAACCACGGTTCGTGAGCCCAGTCGTGTTCCGGCTGCCGCCCCTCGGGGGGGAAAAAACGGTGAGGGCCTGCTGGTGGCTAGTGTGTCCTGAGCGCTGAAGCAGTGGGAGAAACAATGCCTGTTGCTGTAGCCACCATGAGAAAGGAGACCTCAATCGGCCTCTCTCAGGGGAAGGGGGGAAGGGACGGGGAGGAGGCGGGGGTGGTGGTGGGTCCCCCTACTCGAAGTCTCAGGGCCCCCGGGCCCGCCAAGACTGATTGACGGCCCTCAGATCTGTCCTCTCGGGGGGCTGTGGGCGAGACCGCTGTCTTGCATCCCAGGTTGGTTGAGGGGGATCCCGTGAAGCGACGCTCTGCTCCTGGCTGCGGCGGTAAGTGCTGGATGAAGCCGTTTCCTTGGTCACACGGAGAGCTAAGTCCGTCGCTCTACGGAGCTCCATCAGGACCTCCTCAGAGGGGCCTCCCCCCTAAGTCACAGTCCAGAAGGAGATCGGCCTGGTATGCCTGCAAGACAGCCATTGTGTGCAAGCTAGCACCAGCTCGGCCCATTGCCATGTAGGCCTTACCCACCAAATTGGACGTCATCCGACACGGCTTGGTGGGGAGCGTCGGCATCCAGAGGGATGAGGCAAGGTTGGGAGAGAGGTGGCTAGCCAGCGCCTCCTCCACCCGTGGCATCGCTCCGTAGCCGTGCTGTCTGATCTCCGTCACGTTGCCATAGTCCAGCCGAGGGGACATAGATAGCCATGCAGAGAAGGGTTTGTTCCACAATCTACACAATTCGTTGTGTAGATCCGTGAAAAATGGTAAGGGTCGACGCGGGGGTGGCGCTCGGTGTTGCAGAAACCGCTCGTCCAGTTTGCTGCCTACTGAAGGCTGCTGCACCGCCTGTGGCCACAGCCCGCGTCACCACTTCCAGCAACTCCTCGTATCCTGGCGAGGGCTGATGACGTTCTGTTTCCCCGAAGTCATTCTCCAAGCTAAGCACATCTAGCTCCTCAGAGCCAGATCGTGCAAGCCTCTCCGGGCTCACACCTTGAGTGGGAGAAGCCGAAGAATGGGCTCCTGATCGGGGACGAGGGTAGGAGGATTCCATGGACGAGGACCGATAAAAGGCCTCAGCCGTTCCGGCACCCTTGTTGTGATCCCCAGGATTGGAGCCACCGCGACGCCTCAGCGACCGCGAGGCCTGTGCCACGGGGTCTCATCACCCTCAGGAGCAGGGCCTCGCAATGGTCGCAGGCAGCCCCCTCGAGAGCTGCCTGGGCATTTGACATCCCTAGGCATGAGACACACATCCCATGGGTATCACCTTCCGTGATGAAGCGCTGAAAGGGAAAGACACACTGATCTGTTGCTTCGTCTCAACTTCAGGTAAGATGATGGAGCTTCCAAACATAGCCAGAGTGCATGCTGAATAGAAAGAAGCTAATGTGACCTGTGTGCCGGTGTGCTTAAATACCCCTCCGGTTACGCCATCACACACTACCGTTTTAGTAACACCAATAGGATTGGAGTAGTTTCATTCATAGTTCAGCCCTGCCACGCCCCAGCGGCGTTCCCATAGTGTCGTCACCGACGCAGTTCGAGTTCCCTCGAAGGGGAACTCCATTGTACAACCAAGAGTGAACTGAGTGGCACTTCCCTCACAAAAGACATTTTGGATGAGCACAGACATAAGCTGCAGAAGGAATATAAACTAAACACCTTATTTGACCCGATGCCATTGCCGTTTTGTCATTTTAACTGGTGAAAATTACTGTCAGTGATTGGCTAAAAATCAGAATCTGCTACCTGAAGGTTTAAATATTTAGCCAGCCTCAGTGTCTGAACTCAGACTCTTTCAAGATATAATAATTTTTCAAATTTACACACTAATTATCATTCTCATATGCAGTAAAATGCTTATATTGTAGAGGCTACATGCAGTAAAAGCAGAGCAGTTCTGCAACTCTTGCAGGCTGAGGTAGACAAAACAGAGGACAGCAGGGGAATAGGACTGGTGGGACAAACGGAATTGATTATATCGGGCCCTCATGTGAGGAGGGCCCACAAAGATACTAGGATGAAAATTTGTTGATGCGGCCTGGAATTGGCCTATAGAGAATTTGTTGTGGAAATTGTTCTGCGCCCAGTGAATCATATCCCTAACCCTTGAGTTTCTCTGAGCTACACCAGTGTGAATGTGAACAATGAAAATTACTGTAATTTTAATTATTTTTTTTCTATTATTTCATTACTATTAAAGACCCCTTGATATTTAGCCAAATGTGGTACAATTTAATTGAATACTGATGTGAATTTGGCAAAGCACAGTTGTACCATAAGATGTTTTTGTTTTTGTTTTTTTAAATATCAGAACAACTATGATATGATTAACCTAATTAAAATCTCATCATATTGGCTGTGGATCACACGCTTTCCATACTCCCATGTTAAGTAAATTTGGACTTCCACCAGTGCTCATTACTAACATGTTGGCCTGACTTGTGTGATCATACATGGCTCCATGTTTATATATATTTACAAACAACAAACAGACTTTGTCTAGAAGACAAAAAATAATTATGGCTGGAAGAAAATCAACTCATTAACTACAATGCTCATGGCCTCATGCAGGAACATTTTCATATCCTTATTGCTAACATCTTCTACTTTTCTTAGTATTAAGATATTAAGAATGTGCTATTTCACATTAACTACTAATTTTATTTTGAAACCTTGCATATTTTATGTCGCCAACTTTACAGCGGAGCCCTACACATGGAAAAACAACACTAAACCCAGGGTCTTAACAAGCAATGCCAAGGGATCTTGACCAAGCATCCATACAGTATGTGGCAAGTTGGGAGTGGGAATGTGTTGAATCAGCTGATGAGCTTAGAAGGTAGAGCGGATCATCCATTGGTGGTCTATTCCTGGCTCCTCCTGACCACATTTTGGAGAGAGACAGACAGAGTGTGTGTGTGTGTGTGTGTGTGTATGTGTGTGTGTGTGTGTGTGTGTGTGTGTGTAGGTGTGTTTGGGGTGGGGGGATCGGGTATGTAATGCTGTGTCATAAGTAAATAAGGAACAATTTGAATGAATTTTAGATATCAAACTATATCAAATCAAATAACAAAATACTGTCAACTCAAGGTGAGTATTCTTGCCTGTGTTACACCCTGAAGGGACTCAACTGTCTCTTTGTAGTTCACAAACAGCAGTGGCAAGTACCACGTACAAAGTATTTGTTGGTGTCTGGTTGGGATACTCAACTTTTTCCACATATCTCATGTAAATGACAATACATCTTAGCCAGTCTTGGTGAATGAGAATACATCTTTGCTCTCCCCGTTGTCAGGAAGAAAGATTTGGTTAGTAGGTTTTCCTGAGGTGCTTGGAGCTCCCTCGTTACAACACCACTGTCTACAAATACAGCATACAGCATAAGTATTTTCAGTAAGAAAAAAATAATGCATATTAGGTTTTACGGTAGATTTGTTTTCATATTACACCTGAGAGAAGTCCTGTTGTTGTTGCTGATCTGCTTTTCAAGGTAGTAGATTCCCCGAAAACACTCCACCGGCTTGACACTTATGCAAAGTTGGACTTGCTCCTCAGGCTAGCTCAAAGGAAATTAATTTACAAAACCACCACCTGTTTGGAAAGCAGGTCTTCTTTTCTTTACAAGCAATATTTCTTTCATGTGCACCCTGGTGTCTTTCAGGATATTTTAGATTCAACCACTGACCATTTCATTGAGGTGAAACAGTATGTGGTATTCTCTATGGATGGTGATGTAATTTTCCAAGAGAACTGTTTGGTCAGTAGGCAGTGTTTTTAGTTATCTCTTCTCTGGAGCATAAACTGCTCCAGAGCAGGTTAGCCGTTCAGCATAAGTTACCTCCCTAAGAAGTGAACCACCATTGTAGTACTGAAAATCTAGGGTTAAAGTTATCTCGATAAATCAGTGTGACAGGCAGTCTTGCTTAGGGTCTTTGTTTGCTAAATCAGTACAGTGAATCAAATTACCAGCACTAAACTTGCTGAGGTTGAACCCATGGTGGAGCTGCAGAAACATGAAGGTCTCATAGTTTAAATTGTCTAAAAACATGTCAGTTTTTTTAACATATTCTTTAATAATATATTTAATTTATTTCATTCACTACTGTTCGAGTGTACTAGACCAGCAGTTCATAACTGCTTGTCATTACCGGCTGTGATTACTTTGGTGCATGTTTTGTCTGCACCATTTTGTATTTGTCTTGATGTTGCTTTCTAGGCCAAGTCTGCTCTGAAAAGGAGGCCTCTCATCTCAGCGGGACCACACAGTTAAATAAACAATAAATATATTTTCAAAAAGCATTCAAATCAGTCTGAGATTTCAGCACTACACTTCCAGGGGCAAATAAAGGTTAAAAGAAATTGTTGCTCAATCATCCGTTGCAACATTTCTTACCCCTGACAGGATTAAGCTTGATGGATATTTACCACAAAGAAAACAATTATTTCAAAGTGAATGAAAGGAGCCTGGACTAGTGCTTCTTATGGGGTTTTGTGCAGCCGCATATGTTTAGGAATTCAATTAGAAAGTGAAATTATAGAATGGATATAGCATTTAGTCTTTTTAATGCCATTGTTGACTTATGAAAGCGAAGTATTATGTTAGCTATTGAGGCATATAGTCTCATTTGTGAATGGAATATAGAAAATGTTATTTACATTATTAACAGTAATGGGCTTCTTTGAAACACAATTCAGTGCAACTCGGTGACTATATAATAAACAGGAGGTTAACAGTCTATAGTGCAGGAGGATATCAAGTGGGGTAAAAACACAATACAATAATTGTATACAATATCACACAACAAAAGTTTTATAAAAGGTGCTGAATTAAACACAAATGTTAAGAGAAGATTACGGGAATATGAAGAGTGTAAAAGGTAGGAACACATGACAACATGACACAAGACAGAGCTCTACAAGCTACAGTGATCCATCAAGGACAGAACAGCAGGTAATATATACAGCGTTAACGAGTGGGGAGGGAATCAACTGGGCCTGTACCACGAAGCAGGATTTGAGGTTATCTAGATAACTTCGGGGTTAACCCTGGGCTGACGGTGGTTTAGTTCTTACTGGGGTAGATTGCGATGCGCTATGTGTATATATATATATATATATATATATATATATATATATATATATATATATATATATAGATATAGATATATATATAGAGAAAACAAGACATGAATACCAAAACAGAAACAGACTGACACAAGAGTCGGACAGGGCAAAAACAATTACAAACACAGACAGACTCAGACCAGGATTGTGTCAGATAAAAGGGAGTTTAAGTTTAAACCCTGTTAACTTTCTCACCTCCATCTGGCTAAGCATTGCAGAAAGTGAACATTGGAGTTTTAGAATATCTGTTTAAGAAAGTTTTAGAAAAGGACTCCCCATTATTTTCATCACATTTTGGGTAATGATAATGATGAAGTTGCCAACTTTGCAACCTGTCAGATTGTCTGCATGTCTACATGTTTATCGACTTCTTTTTTGTGATGTTTTTATGTTCCCAGATCTTAACTTGGTGAATACAACACTATTAGTATTGATATATAAATAACAGCTAAACCTAAGAAAATAATACACAAGTTGTACTAAACCATTTACAATGGAAGTGAATTATTTCCAGCAAAGAAATGGCTGTTATGAGTAATGGACAAAATGATTTTACATTTGAGTTCACCAATGATTTCAGTCAAATCACCTTGAAACAAATCCAGTCCACTCACTTATCATGACTTTAACATTTAAAGTTTTGATGTTTACAGTATGTGATAGTGAAAATTGGAATCCATTGTCCATTGTCAACTGCTTATCCTGCGCACAGGGTCGCGGCGGGCTGGAGTCAATCCCAGCTGAAATCGATGAAAGACGGGGTGCACCCTGGACAGATTGCCAATCCATCACAGGGCCACGCATAGACAAATAAAAAGTCACAGGCACACTCACACCTAAGGACAATTTCACCAGTCAATCTAGGCCACATGTCTTTGGACGGTGGGAGGAAGCTGGAGCACCCAGAGAGAACCCACACAGACTGAAAATTGGTAATAGATGAGGAAAAAGGGGTATGTTTTAATCAAATTATGTTTGGATTAGGATATAGTCAATATGCTGGAGTACATTGCAGAAAGCTACACTGTTGGAGAAAGATACTAGATCCCTATTCGAAGCACTTTATTATCTGAAGTCCACATATCAAGACCTATTATGTCAAGTCAACAAGGTCTGTAGTTGTTCAAAGGCTCCACCAAATGTAGGACTGAACAGTGAATCCTTCCTAGAGAAATAGTGTGACTTCACCTTTTGTGCATGGAGCTGTGTTTAACAAACTTTGGTGTGCCACTCTTCTTTATTATGTTGGCACAATACCAAAAACATTGACACAAGCTAAAATATTGAAGAAAACCTATTAGTTGTAGATACATATTGAAGATCTAAGGTAGTGTTGAGGGGAAAAAGTGCTGCTCTTGAATCCTTTTTCACAACTTTCTGTGGTGATCTAGTGTATTTATTGAAGTTGGAGTCATTTCACCTAAGATCATAAAAACAGTCATAGCTTTTGCTGTGTGTGTGATCACTACTGCATGCTGTCATAGTTTTAAGAGACACTGTCAGCGTGAGGGATGGAAAAGAGGAGCAAATTCTCTCCTATATATGGAGTTTATAAGCGACGAAACTAACTGAACATAGACAAAACAAACATTCCTCTACAAGCCATACTTTAAGGCTTGTGATGATAAAATTATTATTGCACAGCAGGTCCTTGATTTTGTGTGCGATAATTTCTGTACAGCCCTATAATTTCATGGGTTTTACAAGATTTTGAACATTTGAGAATCAGTCTTCTTGGTACATGCACAGTGAGGCCTTACTATCATTCCATGTCCTCAAAATTAAATAATAAAATATATAGTTTGTCCATGTCCTCTAGAGTGACGCATAGATGAGAGATAGGTGACTTCACTCTCTGCAGCACAACATTGTTAGTCTGTGCCTTCTTAAACAAATTACTGTGATTACTTGAGTTAGTTAAGTGTTTGATCTGCCATGCATTTTATGCAGTATAATACACATCGTTTTAATTTGAAATGTTCAGAGGACATCCAAAAAAGCAGGTAATGCCTAGGTTAGACCTAACAACTATTAACATCAGCAGATTGCTGTGCTGTTGCAGACTACATGACTTGCTGTATTGTAATCGAGTCTTGGAGTCGTAATATTCACACTACATGACTCAGTGATCGGTGAAAGGGGGGGTTACTCACTACATGAGTTGACAACGACTCTGTCACCTGACTATCTGGTCTGCAAAGCACAATATTTTTAAAAATACACACAAAAATTATTTTTTTATTTAAAAAATGGACACAGGGAAGAAATGTGAAGTAAGTGTAATGGAAGCCAGGTGCCTGTGTCCATCAAGAAGCTCTGTAAATAATCTCGGTACTGTATTCCCTGTTGGTCTCTGAGGCTGTGTTCGGTCCTGTTCATGCTGTGTTAACCAGGAAGCTGCTGAGCATGATTTTGTTGCTCGCCCCGCTCCAATCAGTGGCCACTTTCCGCCATCATTCCATGCTGGGTCTCCCCATCCCTGGTCTGAAAACCTCACAAACGCTAATTATTTTGATAAAGAATACCTACAAAACAATGTCTGTTGTCAATCATTGGCCAGATACTGGCATATTGGTGAGGTATGGTGCAAGGCTTATACAAAAACCTTTAAGCATCATGGGAATGAGAGATTTTATTATTGTATGTTTCTCTAAAAATACACTGAGCAGATAATGCACCATTGATAGACTCTTGTCTTTATTTGCGTATTTGGCATTGATGTAATCCAAAAGTATGTATAATGACCTGTTATTATGCTTGAACATAAATGCTTATACATTACCAATCTATGAAATGTATTCTGGTACTGCTTGCAATAGCAGAGGGGAGGAATAGGAGGGCCCCTCTTCTTCCTGCAGTGGCACAGATTTATTTGGCCACTGCGAAACGGCCACCAGTTTAACAGGAAATAAAAACTACCAGCAGTTCAAACATACACTTATGAAAACTTATATTTTTGGCAGAAAGTATTTCAAGATAGGATTTGAGGCAATAACTCAGGAATAGGAACTGACTTAAAACAGTAGCAAATTGTAATTAACAGAATCAATTACCTCAGCTCTGCGTAACTATGATCATCAAATCTTTGAAAAATGATCGTATCCCGGCCAGTTTCCATGGAAACACAACTCATACCGATCATACTGAGATGGTATATGCTGACACTCAGTTCTGTTTTGAATGTTGGTTGTTTTCAACATAACCTGTACATGTTGACAACGTTATGTTTTCTAATACATTTTCTATATGCACCTTTTTGTCCTTGGGCCTGTTTGAGGAAACAATGTGTAATATTGAAGAACTATTCAGGCCTTTTTTTAAACACAAAAGGAAAACATTACCATACCATTGTGTAAAAATAATGAAATTCAGGAGACTATTTCACTGCACCACATTGTTATGCTGTATGTGTAGCATAAAGCTCAAACAGCCAGCCATCTCTTAAAAGCAGAAGGAAGCCAGATCAACTTCTAACCACACTGTCCATGCACTTAAAAAGCAACTACAATCTTTACCTTTCTCATCCCCCTTGATGTGCCATTCTAAATTGCTGTCATTTCAAAAGGTGTCAATAACTGCTTTGGACCCTTTTTGCCAACCAGACAAGGTAACCATTTTCAATCTACACAAACAAATATTCAAATTAAAGAGGTGGCAGTATGCTTTCAGGGCTTTCAGAATATTTCAGGTTCAAAATCTTAATTAGGGGTTGTACCAGAACAGATTTACATTGTTTAATTTAAAAAAAAACCACCATATTTTTCTCATACTGCGCATTGCTGCAGATCCTCTTTTCACCCTATGTGTTGTATGCTCTGCTCTTGAGCTACAGAGTGATGCATCTTACTTGTACAAAATCTTTGTTGGGAGTTGCACACGCACAGTTCCCAAGTAAGGACTACTAGCCAATCAGAAGCAAATCAAATCAAAGCCGCTTCAGACTGCGACCGTTACCTAGCAGATGGTATAAGTTACTCACAAGTCCACAAGCACACAACATCATTGTACCACATCTCACCATCAGGACTGAGCGTTGAACTGTTGCCAGTGTTCTGACAATCTATGCTGGCTTGCC
The DNA here is from genome assembly GCA_024633595.2 of Lepomis macrochirus. Classification (NCBI taxonomy): domain Eukaryota; kingdom Metazoa; phylum Chordata; class Actinopteri; order Centrarchiformes; family Centrarchidae; genus Lepomis; species Lepomis macrochirus. The sequence continues at coordinate 11,131,292 of JALXJV020000004.1, read as the reverse complement.
GTAAAATGCTACCATAGCACAAATCGATAGACTCGACTCTACTCTGCCCTGCGCCGTTTTCCATTGCGGATAGTACCCAGAGATAGTACGTAGCTTGTGATCGTAGCGACGCCACACACAACTGCCGCGATGTAATGTTCAATGCGACACACACACCAGCAATGCACACAGTTTTAAGTTAAAATATATAGTCTATGGTTAAAACTTTTCAATATTACTCAGAATGTAAAGACAGATAAGCGGAATGAAAACCTTCCAGCTGTGGTTTCCTCTGCCGTTATTGCTGCAGCGATCTGTGTGATGGCGGGACCAGAGGGCTCATCATTTCCTCCGGTGGGTTGGCACAGTCATTCCCCACAGCCTCTTGCGGACCTCTTTAAATCACAGTTTTGTTCGTAACTCTCGTAACTGTCAATAATCGAAATCTACACAGCTGATTTCTCACCTCAAAACTTCTCAGAAGTTGATTGATGAAATTCCATACGAAAGCTGTAAAATGTAAAACTTTCTGTTGCTGGCCTCTGTCTGGTGCACGCAATGATGATAAAGTGAATAGTGAATATTCTCACTGACCAATCAGCAGTAGGTTGTGTTTTCACGTTACATTTTAGTATCCCTCAGCTCTCTTAGAACCTCAACGGAGATGAGGTGATACGAAAAAAACTACCTGGAAGCAGGTACAGGTACAACATTTCCAAAACAAAGATGAGTCGAGCCAAAGGGCCTCCACTCAGACTAGCTTGCTTTGAAGGCGTGCCTGACCCCGCTAGCCGCTTGGCAAGCTTTATGACGCATTTTCATTGTGACATCACGAGCTGTTTTCAAGCAGTTCTGAGCACCGCTTTCTGTGGGAGATGGGAACTCTCTTTGGGCTGGACTTTGGGCTTTTTTACTTTGCAAACCTATTACATGCACAAAAAAGATATATAACTCAATAAAGCAGAGGGAAAAAGCCAAAAAGCATAATACCACCTCTTTGACTTGCATATCAAAGCCAAAAAAAACAAATGGGGGAGTTGCTAGAATTTTTTTTTTGCTTGGCTGGAATCCTCTGACTCTGTGAATGGTGTAATTAGGTCAACTGTAATGTTAGTCAGAATAGCAATTTCACCTTTTAATCAGTGCTTGAAGAAGGCCGGAACGCCCAGCTACGCAGTACCGGTACCTCGACATTTTACTCTGGCGTACCGGGACATTTTCTTGTGTACCAAGTTGCCGGTACTCTCCTCTGCCCTCTTCATATCAAGTTCTCTGGGGGCTATGTGGTGCTTACCTGCTCCCGTTCTCGCCTGCCAGCTAAACTCTTTCGGCGGAGAGAGACAAGGGAGAAGAGAAGCTTGGGTGCCTCTTAAGCAGCCGTGTGGTGAATTGTAGCTTGTCAATGTCACTTGTCGCAAACCGACAAATCAGAGCCTGTATGGGGTGGGACAGTTAAAAATATTGACAGATATGTGTCATTTACATTGGAGACGCTGTGGACAGGTCAGAATCAGAATGTCACTTTTGAAAGCTTTATTTAAAAATGAAAAACAACTTGCAGCAAGAAATGTTGAATAACACATGAAACACTGGCATCTACTTTTATCCACTTCAAGCACTGCTTTTAATACATATGTTTTTGAAAGGAACCAGCTCTCCATTTTCCCTCTTTCTTGCTCTTGTTTTTTTTTAGGACAATGTTTCAAACTTTACCGTTGTCCTCTCATCCTGTTTCCTTTTTCTTTGTGTGTTCTGTACATCTTCCTTGTGCTGTCTTATATACATGTTGTTTTCAGTCCCTCAAACACCTCCTCTCTAATCATCAAACTCCACTTTTTCTGTCACCTAAAATACAAAAAAACAAGCTATTTATGCAAAGAATTATGACCACAGTCCATGATTCCAAAACAATCAGAGCCACTGATGTCATACTCCTAGCATCTCAGGGGTATCATGCCTCCCAGCCAAACATTAAATAATATGGTCTGTGCTGGGATGTGAGCTGTTGTCCTAGGCAAAGTATTGTGGGCTGGAGGCATTTATCCCATTTTTGGGTGTTTAGAACCGAACCCAGCTTTGTTGAGAACCGAACATTTCTGCTGATGACAACATAACAGCATTTTTATGCCGCTAATTCAATCTATACCAGCCATGTTGCGCAGGTGTATAATATATGTGCCAATTTAACAATATGCAGCGTACCTCTGGATGGTACCATTAAACTTCTCAACCAAGCCATTGGTTTGAGAGTGGTAAAATGAGCGTAAGTTTTGTTGAATGTCAAGATCCCCTGGGGCCTGTACCATGAAGCGAATTCAACATACCTAGGATATGTTTTCGTTATCTGGCTTAACTAACCCTAACAATCGCGATCGGGATAAGCGGCACATGAAGCTGGTTATCAACTCTGTAAGTCAACCTAGGGTTTCCCAATCCAGCCGGGAGTGCGTTCACATAAAAGAGGCAGTGTTAGCAGCAGATGACCAATCACAGACATGTCCACTGTCAGCATAGCGTCATATTTTATGAACGAGGATTAAACTGTAACACTACAGAAATACAACAGTAGCACGCTTGCACCTGACACATGCAGGGAGACAAAATTGCAAATTGCAGTGTGAATGCCTAGTCATGAACAGGCGTAGTCTATAATAATGCCTTGATTTCATGTGTTCTTATGAGCTGTATGAAAATATCAGCCTTATTCTTTCAGCTTGGCTGTATGTCTGCATTTCCACATTAAAAGAGCACTGAATAAGTGGTCTTCCACCTCACTTTAAAAAACCTTGTCACTTCAAAAATGAGATTAATTTATTTAACACACTCAAAAGTGTTCCAAACATTGTTGTACATTAACTTCATAAAGCAATGAAACAAAAAGTCCATTCATGCTATAAAATGTGCTCAAGCGTGGTTGAAAGACTGAATCTCAACATTTAGGCTACTGAAAACTCACTGTCCCACCTATTGCATCCACATCGCAAGAGGTGGCGGAACCTCTTGTAGAACCTCTGACTCTGTAGTAGGCCTAAGAAAGCTATACTAATCTAAAATAGATAACTTACATTAATATTAAAATTTAGTATTTCAATATCCTTACCAAACTCCTCATAATATTCAGCCTATGTTCATATTAAAATTTAGTATTTTAATATCCTTACCAAACTGCTCATAATATTCAGCCTATGTTAATATTATATTAAAAATTAGTATTTCAATATCCCTACCAAACTGCTCATAATATTCAGCCTCACATAAGAAAAATAAAACCTATTTATTTTAACGGCTGCATCAGGGTGTGTGAAACGAACTGGGAGCAAATAAAAAAATATTAAACACATTTCAAAACAGTAAGTAGGCTGATCCTGCTGTAACCTACTGTAAAAACTGTAGGCAACAATAGCCTAAGGCTTTTAATCAGTCTCTGTAGGATTATATCACTATAGTCAAGAGTTTCTCCACATCACCACTGCTAACATAAAGCAGCCTATTGAATAAAACAGTTGGTGGGATTTCCTACAGATGGTGATGTCATTTTCCAAGAGAGCTGATTGGTCAGTAGGCGTTTTCACAGAGTTGATCTCATATCTGGAACATAACCTGCTCCAGACCAGGTTAGCTGTTCAGTGTAAGTTACCATGGAGATCTAACCCAGTAAGAAGTGAACCACCGTTGTGGTACTTAAAACCCAGGATTAACCCCATAGTTACCTGGATAAGCTCAAATCCTGCTTCATCGTACAGGCCTCAGGTCTGTAAGCAGTCTCTCTCAGATTTGTATACAAAAATCTAGAATACAAGTGGTCACCTCCTCTGCAGACTGATTGTCCAGAGGGTAGGCCTCTGCCTGGTTTGTGAAATAATCAACCATTACATAAATGTATTGATTACCACCCAGTGAACTTCATTAGGTCCATCCTAACCAGTTCAAATGGCTCTGTTACCTAAAAAAGTTGAATGATAATTAAACCTCTGAACTGGTGTGTAAGCACATTTAGCTGCATTGGACATTCAGTTGCACAAATAACCTCACCTCTTTTGGGTTGCACTGTGTCTTTTCCTTTAGACCGTCCCACTTTGCTTGACAATCTGGACACTGAGCAACCTGAAAAACTAATATTGAAATGAATGTATATCACACATTTTGGACAAGCAGAAATGGTAAGTGAGGCATTTATCTCCCAAGTGTTTTTAAATACATTTACTCATTGCTTTGATTTGTTTTGTTTTGTTATATAGGCCTTCATGTAAAAAACTGAGGTAAATTTAGGTGACCCTTCTAAATAATCCATTTGTGGATGTCAGCTTACATTCCAGGCCAGTAATAGCAGCTGATCACCGTGTGGTGTCTCTTTTTCCAGACCACAATTTATAATTTTCAGTCACGTGACATGCACGGTGACCTAGAGGGCAAAACAACAGACCAACTCCTGGACTCCCCCAGTAGAGACGCCGCAAAAGCAGTCAAATTTTATTTGTATCACCTTTCTTATATAAAAGAAAGATATGAAAACAAACTGCAAGTGTTGGGCATATCCGATCCATATTACGCTACAGCATCTTCTGCCGCATTTCTGCCGTTAAAAACTGCCAGGTCCCTGCCACCGCTCGACTGCAGTAATGTCTACTTTTACCTTCGTTGGAATCCCTCACTTAACACAGCTTAGGGTGGTCTCCTCCTCGATTAGTAAATCCGAAAGCACAACAACCATCCAGCATTTTGGCAATGCAGAAAGTAACAAACTCAAAGTAAATTGCGTCACTTGCTTATGGGTTGGCAGTCAGTGGAAAATACTGTCTTTTTTGCCCTCCAAGGGAGCATTTTCCTTGGAATGTGGTATCCCGTGAAAACTATGAATTAGAGCCAAGACTACAACAGTACATTTCCTCAAAGATCTGGTTTGTCTCATTAGATGTTTGTCTGTTTGTCTCTTTAGTCAGGGTCTGAAATTAGCACCAGCACAAAGGTTAATTGAAGGTAAATTGTTGGTAGTGGTGGGTAAAATCATCAGGCCATTTGCCAGTGGAAGAGGCACATGCCTTGTTTCGACACAGCTGGTTAGCTTGCCAGCAGTGAAAACTCCAGTGTTGTCAGAGAATCACTCAGCTTGTCTATTGGACAAAAGAGGAGTCAATTGGTTTTATTTTCTTTGGCCATTTTTTCATTGAAACTCAAGTAAGAATTGTCTTCTTGCTGGGATCCCAAAGTTGTTTTTTTAAATGGACTGATTGGAATTGAGAAAGGACTCATTCAGTGGTGGTTTAACTATGTGTTTTGTATTGAGCACTGACTGTATGAGTGAGTGAGTTCTCTATGCATGCTAACATGCATGTGATGTTTGTATAAATATACTGAACCTTGAATAACTACTAAACCTAACATCTAACAACATTAAATGATGCCTAAATGAGCTGAATGTTATGCCTTCATTTAGCGCATACATTTCAAAAGTGGCAGATTTGAAAACGACCCCGGGTTTTAGTCACATTTAGGAATTTTTGTCCATCATAGTTTTAGTCAATGACACCTCAAAACGTTTTAGTTGGTAAAAAAAATCATTAAATTCTTATAAACTTTAAGTTCAAATGTTCTCTTTAAAGTAATTCAGTTAGGCTATTACACGTATGGGAAATTGGAATCAAGTTGACTTGTTCATTTTAAAACAGTGCTTAATCAGGCTTTTTCGTAGTTTTTACATACAAATATTACACTTAATATGACACTAGTACTAAAACAATTAGGGCGTACTCTCACCAGGCAATCTGTACTGTGCCCGAGCATGTTTAACCCCCAAAGTCCGGTTTGTTTGACCAGCGTGATCACTCCCTGACGTGGCCGGTTTTGTATAAAATTGTCATAATTTTAAATTATGACATAACAGTTCATTTTGCATGGTACATGTACACCACTGAAAACATAGTTATGTATGATTCTGTCAATACATCCTCAGAAATATTACATGGGTACTATGTACAAATTTAAATTATTCTAACTATGACTAAAGTTGACAGATGAGAATCTAGTGTTGTTACAATACATCTTTGGTAGCGCTTCTCCTTTTTTATCTGTGTGTGTGTGTGTGTGTGTGTGTGTGTGTGTGTGTCAGTCTGACTCACTCATACATTTTCATACCCAAGCAAGGTCTGTTCCATTTGTACTGGTCAAGTCTTCTCCAAGGTTTGTATCATGAATACTTTAGCACTGACATTCGAGGATTTTAAAACAGGTACTGTGTGCGTGTGTGCTATTGTATTTATATTTTTGTGAGGACCAATTTCAGGTTTAAACCTTGGCAGTTAGGAAATTTTTCAAAACTCAGCACAGACATTTTAGCCAGCCTTCAATTTTGCTTTTTGACCCTTTAAGGGTCAGTTTACCTAATTCAAAAACACATTTTCTCGCTTACCTCATGTCGCTCACTGAATATACTTTTGCTGTTATTTGTCTAAATTTTGAGATATCTGCTGATATTTTGGGTTATGGTGCTTACAGCATTAAAATTATGCACAACCCCCCACTGTAAAGAAAATGTCATTGGAACTGCTTTACTGAAGTAATATCTATATGGCTACATATCATAAGTGGATAGTAAGAAAACATGTTTTTTTGTAATTTATTTGAACTTACTCTTCCAAATTATGTTTGGTTTTAGAGTGCAGGGCAGTGCAGGGATTAAATTTTCACCCAACATCACCTCCTATTTGGTCATGCATTCCGAGACACAGTGCAGGTTGCTGGTGAGCTACTGAGGGTTCTCATGCTTTTTGTGGCTCTACAATTCAGTTGTACTCCAAGGCAAATGTAACGGCATTTAGCTTTTAATTCCCATTTTTGTGGAGTACATTTTGGATACATAGTGTTTTCCTAGTTTGTACATTTTTACTGTTGCCTTTTTGGAGGTTTGCAACTCACCACTGATGGGAAAAGCACTCGCAGAGATCTTTCAATTTAGTTTATAGATCAAAAGTCAACAAACTAATTCTCTGTTTTTTACTAAACAAACATTTCAAAAATGTACTTAAAATTGTTTCCCACAACTCATTTGGTCACTAAACTATTTCACTCCTCTTTTTTCATTCAAATGTAAAAACTGGTACTGCAAAATGTTAAATTATACCCAACCCTAGTGACTGGTGTTCAAGGGAGAGCGGGAAATTTGGAAAGTTTGCAGAGTTGGAAAACAAAAACATAACAAACACATGATACACAAAATAAAACACAAAGTGAAAAAAATATCCCTAACTACAATCTTTATTAAAAACAAAGGTTTTAAGCCTACTCTTAAATATGGAGATGTTGGTTGCTTCCCAAACCCAAACATGGGTCTAATTCTACAGCAGATAGCTAAAGGCTCTGACCCAGAATGTACTTCAGCAGCCCTAGGCACTACAAGTAACCCTGCCTTTTGGGAGCAAAGTGCTCTAGAGGGCCATAAGGTATAATGATTTTTTTTCAAATAAGGTGTTGTCTGATGATTAAGGGCTTTGTATGAAAGAAGAAGAATTTCAAACTCAATTCTAGATTTTACCAGGAGCCAGTGCAAAGTACCTAAACTAGCTTGAGAGATTTAAGAGATTTGTTTGAGCAGCTGATAGTACGGAGTTGCAGTAGTGAAACCTTGAACTAACAAATGCGTGGAGAAGTTTCTCAGAATCACTTTGATGCAGAATGTTTCTTATTTTGAAGATGAAAAAAGGCTGTTCTTGTCATTTTCTTTATGTGGGAGTTAAAGATATGTCCTGATCAAAAATACCTCCCAGATTATTCATGGTGGTGCTGGAGGCCATTGCGATGCCATCTAGAGGAACTATGTCTTCAGACAATGCATGTGTCATCTGCGTAACAATGAAAATTTATGGAGTGGTTCCTGATATTATTTAGCGGAAGCATATTTAATGTGAATAAAATAGGTCCAAACATGGGATCTTGTGGATTTCCATGAGTAATTTTGGTATGCAGAGAGAACTCAACATTTCCATGTAACAAATTGAGAGCTATCTGATAAGTAAGAGTTAAACCAAGCATTGCACTTGGATTTAACAAGACCAGTACAAAGACTAGTGTCTTATCTGATGCAGTTCAAAGATCTTTAGAGATTTTTACCAGTGATGTCTCAGAACTAGGATGTACTCTAAAACCTGACTGAAAAAAGTGTTGCTTTGCAAGAATTCAGAGTTGATTTGCAACTGCTTTTTCATGGATCTTGGATATAAAGGGAAGGTTAGATATTGGTCTGTAGCTGTCTAAAACACCTGAATTACCTAAATCGGTGTAATAATATTTATTTAATTCTAGCCAGTAATGTTTATAGATTACATTGAAGAAACAGGTTAACATTTAGAAAAGACTGAGGATATTTAGGGCTTAAAATGAACCTCTTCATCACCTTCCCAAAACTCACATGGGGAGTGCTAGCATCGTTCCACAGCAGTCCCACTGACAAGGCTGCCTGCAGATGTATCTGCAGACATTTTTCAGCCTTGTGAGTGAAGGCATTGGCTGATGCCTCATGTTATCTATAAATGCCAGATAAAGCCCTGATTAATCAGCCGGCCGATTAATCTGTCACTAGTCTAGTCTATCAATATTATTGAGACAGGTTTAAAAAATAGAATGTCATGTTTTTAAAGTGTGCCATTGGACACCAGTGCTCTTTTTTTGTTAAACACTAGACTATAAACGCTGTTTATAGCAGACCCAGGATCAGACACAGAACCCAACAGGTGTAGTAAAATGCAACAATATTTATTGACAAATGATCTGTTGTTAAGATGGCTGGCGGGGCTGATAAAGGCAGAAAGCAGGCATCCTGGAGGACATGGAAAAACCCGTCAGCAAAAAGCACAAGGTAAGAATTACAAAAACCTCAAGCAAAGTCACTGGAGACAAGTAGGCAGTGAGTAATCTACCACAGGAGGTTAGGAACTGTCTGGGAGTATTTAACAAGGAAGTAGATGAGATGATGAGGTTCAGGTCAGTAAATCCCTCAGGTGCAAGTAATGAAGCCGTGCCCACCTAACACACACGCACAAGCACACTGTCACTCTCACACACACACTCTCTCACACATCCACCAGGACAAAACAAAGCAGTGGGGAAAAACAGGGAAACACATACAACACTATAGTCACAGCTTTGACTGTGACAAAACGCTTTTTTAAATGTGGGCCTCATTCAGCTGTTATCAGTTTTTGTGTACATGGTTTGGTGGAATGGTTTATATGTGTAGGTGTTTGGTAGTGGTATTTATTGAGGTGCTGTAAGGCTAGATGACTGGAAAGAAGATAGAGTAAAAGCTGAGAAGAGAGGCTTGTGTGTGGATTCTCCCTGAGCTTATCGGTGAATGTGTTGTATTAAAAGGTCAACAGGAGAAAATTAAACTGTCATGTTCAGTGGAGGTGTGATTCAGCTACATGCCAAGACAATAAAATCTAGCATGCTGACATACATATAATGTGTCTGTGAGAGTGTGGGACTGTATATGTGTGTGTGTGTGCATGTTTTGTACCACTATGATTTATTTGAAACCATAAAACCATAAAATAAATAAAACCATAAAATAGAACCAAGGTGTTTATTAGTCATGGGTTCAGTTAAAGTGGTCTTTTTATATCATAAAGCAGCACTACTACTTACATTCAGCATTCCCAGTGTTCCTGGCTTTTGTTTTAATATCCCACAGGAAATTAATAATAGTTACATGATTAACAAGACTAAAGGAAAGTGTATGATGCAAACATTTAGGGAGAATAACATGACTGTTGAATTATTGCTGTGGAAACATTATACTATAACTTATATCAAGACAACAGTAAAGATGGAAAAAGTTTTCAGTTTTCAGTAAAAGTAAACAGCATCAATAACAAATTTAAAAAGTGCCAGGTCTGAAAAGTAATATGATAATATAAAAAGAAGAAACAAGTTTCATGAAGTGGTTGCGTCCGCAGCCGAGGTCAATAAAGGCCACTATTTGAGAATGTATGGTATGGAGGTAAATAAGTTAATTAGTTCCAAAATTACTCTTAATTAGTTCCAAAATGACCATTTTCTGTCACTTGCTGACCTGAATGGAAGAAGTTGGCAGGCACACATTTTTACTCTCAAAGTATGTAAATTTCATTGTATAACTTCTGAAGGAAATATTTAAAATTAAATTAATTATTCAGTCCATCTGGGTAAAATAGATCTGCAGTCAAAAATCCAGAGCTTCTCTTTGTTATGTTTTCTCAGGACAACTGACGCCACAGGGATCTTCACATCACACCCTCAGAATTTATTTTAGGTTTAAGACCCTTTATGTGGTAAAACCGATGTTCGCACATTCCCACCTATTTATTTTCACATGTAACACTTTGCATACCCCTTAATAGATTACTGTTCTTCTCCTGGTGAGAATCTCAATTACCTCCTCCACCTGTAACCTCTAGCAGAAGAAACCAGCAGTAGGTTATTAAAGTAGATTAAAGCCATAAAGTGAGAAACTATCCCCACACCAGACAAAGCCCACTTGCTTACACAACATTTCCTCAGCTCATTAAATACAGCAATCATTTCTGGAGCAGCAACTTGTTAGGAAGATTTCAGGGCGGAAAACTAAGATGTAGGATTTCCTTCCTGATCTTCACAATTTGTGTAAAATGCACTAATTGGGGCAAACTAAGGAGAGATTAGTTATGTCTCTTCTCTATGTGTTGTGTTTTGACTGCAGGTTCTGCTGTGTAGCTAGTGCAGAAGTTAGATAAGGTATATTTGGTAAGTAAAGAACGTCATAACACAAGACTGCTTTTCTAAAGTGACTGTCAAAATTAGAATTTTGAGTTTGGAATAATCCTAATTCTGTTAGGCACAAAATTTTTTTTAAAAAGCTAAAACTAAAATAAACTGCAGAAATAGGAACATGTTTATGATCAAATGCTATACGCTGTGTGGGGAATCAAGGTGGTTAAGGTGGCATTAGAATTAGAGTGTGTATTACAAAGTGTATAGATAAAAACTTTAACCTGTTGCACAAAATATTTGGAAAGCTGTATCAGGTTGGGTTGTTTGGATTTGCATTTCTGTATTTGGTTGTGTTGTCTGACTTTGCAGCTCCATTGTGTTTTTGGTCATGTTTTCTGTATTGGTTGTGTTGTCAGCATTTCTGGTGAGTTTCATTATGCTGCATGCTCAACTACAACAAACAAATTTTCACCTAACAGTGAAGAATGTGTGATATTTTCCCAATGTTCATGTATATCTAGAAACCACAAACTTTACTGACACCCGCAGGTGTTCCAATGGACACTGAAATGTACAGTACACTGTTAAAAATCTCAGAGGACTACAACCCACACCTGTCCCATCTGCTGCTTCATGCAGTGACGTGTCATTTACAATAAAGGGGAACACATTTTTCTTTTATGACAAATATCTGTGTTTTAAAGAGCATTTTTTTCTCATGTTTTGTGACAGTTGGATCTTTGCATCAGGGAAAATGTGGATTGACATACAGGTGTTAGAAGCCACTGGCAAAAAATCCCAAAAAAGTTTTGATTGTTGAAGGCCCTTTTTATTTGTTGTTCATTTCTAATTTTAGGAACTCTTTGGATATTTTTCTACATTTTTTAAAGTTTTGGTTTTATTTCATTCATTTTGAGTTGTGCAGTTTACTTACTGGTTTTGCAGGCATCAGATTTTGGGGTCTGGTATGGGAAGGTTTGGTTGTTATATCAAAAGATATTCACAAGGTCACCAGCAATACACACATGGGCAGAAGAGATATACATTATTGGAAAATTAACTTGTTATTGAAAAACTTTGGAGATTTTGGAGGTTTTCTTGGACCCATCTAGCGGCCACTGGAGGAACTGCATCTTAAACCAGTTCTATAATAACTTCAACAGCTTTAGCCTTTTTAACTTTAGCTCGTGTTGCACTATCATGTTTACTGATAACTGCGTATCCAAAGGGAGGTTTACTGTTAGTAAGTTATGCACAAGATCTCAGTTTAGATGTTTCCAATTTTGCAACAGCAAGATGATTAACAGGATAGGAATGCAAATCAAAAAACTAAACTCTCAAAAACAGTCCTAGCTGCTTATCCAAGATGTTTACATTATGCAGCTCCATCTATTTCTCTTTTTCTTAGACAAAATAACAAATAAGAGTGTTTTTCTCTTAAATCATCTATTTTCCGAACACATTCTCACTCCCATTTCATCACATATGGACGCTTGGGAAACACACCTTTTAGTCGCTTTTTACCCTGGGTACCCTGTAGTGTACTTTTTTGACGTTTAGGGTTCAGTGATCTAAGTAGCAACAATAAATATGCAACACCAGTTAGACTTTCAAAATAAAAGTCCTTGTTAAGGTTGCGCAATTTTTAAACGTCACGTTGTTAATGTTGTGAGTAGTTGTTGGGTAAGTTTAGGCACCAAAAGTACTTGGTTGGGTTGAGAAAAGACCATGGTTAAAAAAAATCATTACTTACGTTTTTTTGTTTCACATGGGAAACGAACATCCATTTCCTGGTTAAATTTGAGTTTCTGGCCCACCTTCCACCCAAACCACATCCCTGCTTGGAATTGACGCTACAAGGCTTTCCCTGGTGCATTGAACTATGATGCTAAGAGCCTCCCAAGTACGTTACAAACTGACGCCAACAGGTCTTGACCATGCGTCCAAATGTGATGTTTTAACCAGTTGATTTTTCTGCACTAATACAACTCAACAGTACTCTTGCTGACTGTTCTTGGGACGTTTTCCCGTTTCTTGATCATATATATGAAATAAAATAAGTTAACATTTTCATTGTTACATTACAGTGTTGTAAAATAACTCTTCTCCTCTTTTGTGTGTGAAGGTTGTTTTCAGTCAGGGGGTCATTGTGGTGAAACTAGATCAGAGTTTTAAAGTGAGATGTTTTGTTTAAGAAGATTGATATTCAGATCTTTCTTTTCTCTTTCTTTGCCCCCAGAGGACTTCAGATTCAATCAGTCTTTTAAAGTAAGCTGTTTTATTAAGAAACTCTCTCTGTCACTCATACAGTATTTTCTCTCACCCTCAAAACAGCTTCAGAAATGCAGCTCTCTCTTTCTTTGGTCCTTTAACATCAGACTTCCCACTGAAGAAAATCAAATAACTCCCTTCCATGCTCGCTCTTTGTTTCACTGCAACACTGAGGGAAGGGAAATAATTCAGTATGTGGATGAAGGAAGAGAATATGGTTATAAATTCTGTCATTCTTCAAAAGTTAGAACCTCTGTCTCTTTGGTGACTGTGACATCTCATTGACTTGACTGAAAACTGACAAAATCACAAAGACCACTTTTTAACTTCATACAGTATGATGAAACACATGTAGGGGTGGAAATTGTCATTTTGACTCACCTGCCAGGGGCAATGATAAATGAAAAAAAAATCCAGCGCCCAAGAATGTTTTTTGCTGCCCAAAATAATAAATTCCCTTTTTGTGTCACATATACATTTGTTTCAGTTGTCTTAATTGTAATAGATAATTTGTTGAATACAAACTTAAAAAAAGAAGCCAGAGTGAAATTTGAAACATTTTTTATTGCTATTAAATGTAATTAATGCATAACAATAAATTGTTTTGTAAACTAAATTCTTATTAATCATTCAACTTAAAGCTCATCACTGCTAACTAGGTGTGTGACGAGACACTTAGCTTGAGATAAGATTTTAACACTATTTTTAAGAAATCTTTGCGGAAGAGGATTAGGGCCATGTGGGGATTTTTTTTTTTGATTTCTGAGATTAAAGTCAGAATTCTGAGTTTAAAGTCAGAATTCTGAGATTAAAGTCAGAATTCTGAGTTTAAAGTAAGTAAAAGTTAATTGATTCTGAGTTTAATCTCAGAATTCTGAGAAAAAAGTCAGACTTTTTTCTCAGAATTCTGACTTTAAGAATAAGAATAAGAATTTCAGAATTAAAAAAAAATGTTCACATGTGGCCCTAATCCTCTTCCGCAAATCTTCAATGCTGAATTGTATAAAAACTTTGAGCAATAAACACTTAATGTTCTGCCTTCTGGTAAATTTCTCTGCACCGATTTATGGTGGAAATGTTTTTATTTATGTAAAGGGAAATACAAAATTCAGGTGGCAGGCGACAATTTAAAATATAACAGAATATAATGCATGAATATAATGCAGGTGAAAGAGATGACACATGAGCGTTCGTGTAATCTCGTGAGACTTGGTGCAATTCATACATGGCAGTGCGCAACTAAACAAACATTCCATTAAACAAATAATCCGCCAATTTTAAGCCAATTAACAAATAATAGCAGTCAAATCGCACTGGAAGAACTTGAGGATGAGTGTTTGGAGGACCTTGAAGTTTGCATCGACCAGTGTTTTCATCGAGTGGTCATGGGGAAATCTGAAAGAAACCGCACTGAAGACTCACCTGGAGCATCACCTGGAGCAGTCTCCTCACAAGGTGCAGATTTCACAGAGATCCTGGACTCAATAGACAAGAAATTGGCTAGCTTTGATCCACGACTATCTCTCGTGGAAGTAGGCTACTTCACAAAGAGATTCAGGCTCTGTGGGAATCCCTGGAGTTCAGCCAAAAAACAGGTGATTGAGCTCGCGGCGGAAAACAAGATCCTCAAAGGTTCGGTTAAATCCCTCACGGAGGGAATGACGCAGCTCTCGGCGGAAAATAAAAACATTAGAGAAGCGATCATCGATCTCCAGGCTCGTAGTATGCGGGATAATCTGGTGATTTCGGGTATCCTGGAGCAGGCGGATGAAGCCCCAGAGGAGACCGTTAAAAGCTTCATCCAAAATCAACTGAAGCTCCCCGGCCGAGAACATAAAGAACATGAGCTTCCACCGCGTACAGCCCCTGGGAGGACGGCGACAGGAGAACCAGAGGCCCAGGCCCTTCGTCGCGAATTTCGAACACTTCAAACAGAAGGAACTGGTTAAAGGCCGCGGCAGGGAACTGAGAGGAACCAACTTCAGCGTTAATGACCAGTTTCCACGGGAAATCCTGGGCCGACGCCAAGTCCTTTTCCCGATAAGAAAGAAGCTTATTGGAGATGGATCACGAGCTGTCATCACGGTGGATAAACTTTACGTTGATGGCCACCTGTACCGCGATCGAGACACCACTCCTTGCCTCTACTAAGAAGCAAATCCAGCAACACGTGAACTGTATCACTGTGCGATCATTTTTACGGACCACTTTTAGTCATTTACTAGGCTATGGCAGGTTAATAGTTATAAAATACAGTGCACGTCTCAACAGCATAGGCTTGTGGTTATTTGACTAGACTGTCCAATAATGTTTTGTGTATTTTCCTCGGTTTTTGTTTTTTTCTTTTGTTAATGTTGCTCTTCCTACGCTGTTTACACGTCGATCAACTGCGCTATTTTCATACTGTTTAATTCACAAACAGTCGGGCACACCGCTAGGACACACATACAAGCGCATACAACACACACCACGCACAATGATATAATGCACACATTGTTGAATGATGACCACACTTAAGCTCATTTCTTGGAATGTACGTGGAGTTGGTTCAAGGGAAAAGAGATTAAAATTTTTTAACCATTTAGATAATCTGCAAGCAGACATTGTCCTACTACAGGAGACTCATTTATCCAAGGCAGCAGATAAACTAACCTCAAGACAGTTTCCTCATTCGTACTCAGCCTGTTATAACTCAAAACAAAGGGGTGTCAGCATTATGATAAATAGAAAAACACACTTCAACACACACACACACACACACATTCATCCACACGCATACAGGCACACAGAGTCTCACACATAGACACATAAAAAAAAATGAAATAAATAAATTTTCTTTCAGTTACTTAATTGTTATTATTCCAGCTGGCTGTGCTGTGTTGCTTATTTATTGTGCGTTGTTTGCATTTTTCTATTACTTGTCTTACTATGTCAGTTGTTTATTGCTGCTGTTCGGATTGTTGTCTTTTACTATTATTACTATTTTTATTGTTTGTTTGTTGTTGTCTTTCTCCTCCCCAAGCCCCCCTCCCGTTCTATTGCAGGTTTCGTTGCTTTCTGCAATTTAGTGTTTCCCTCTGCTATCCCCTGTCGTTCCCTCCTTCCATCCCCCTTCTCTTGCAGGTGTTGTCCTTCCTCTGTGCTGTCTGTTTGTGCCCCCCTTCCCCATGTTTGCCTCCCTGTCCAGCCCGGTGACAAATCAATACATAATTAAATAACTAATAAAATAGACAAAGGAGTATAATAATACTCTCTTGCTAAAATCTGTCTGGCACAATATGGTATCCAGCTCATCATACTCTATACCGGGCTCCTGGGCAGGACAGGTTTAAAAAAAGAAAAGAAAAAAAAGAATATAATGCATGCTCTCAGGGATTCATTGTTACTTACAACTTTATGTCTATTTATAAAATGTGACTGTCTTTCTCATGTCTTTGTGCAACCGGCTGCCCCCAAGTGCCTACGGTGCGGTCCAGAGAAGGCTAAACGCATTGGCTCCACTGATTTTGTCTCTGAAGGTGTCGGGAAGTGAGTTTTACTCACTGCACAGCCTTGCGGGTTTCTGTTACACTCATCTCCCTAAACCTCTCTACCATGCGGATCACAGCACCAATGTTACCAGCTGCCACCAAGTACTTATTGCATTGTCTGGAGTCGAACAAGCGACCTCAGGTAAGGGAGGTGGATATGCTGTCGAGGAGGCTAAAACCCATGGGCTCTAGGGTCGGTTGCTAGTGCGTGTCTTAAGATGTCGAGGAGAGGCGTTTACTCACTGCACAGCCTTGCTGGCTTCCATTACATTTGTGTTGTATTGCCACTAGAGGTCGCTGCTACGTAAACGTGAGTAATTTTGTGTGGCTAAAACGACCTATATGATTTTGTTCTGTGGAGGACAGGCTCAAAGTATCTGCATATTCAGAATGTGAATGTGACATGTTGAGAAAAAAGTCAGAATATTATGAGACCAACATCATCATTTAATGACAATTCATGATAATTTTTAAGTTTACGTGCCTTATACTCTGCTATGCATTACGTTATTGCTCTGATGGTAGTATCCCCTTCAGAACAGAAACTAACCGACAACACTTCTGATCAGGCAGAAATCTCACCACAAATCCACCCATGTTAATTTCAGCACCTGCGATAAGCACCCCTACTGCTTACTCTAAGCATGCTTTACTGCAAGCGCAACGTTCATAGCTCCTAACATAGTCTCACTCTCCCCTCTTTCCCTCCTGACACCTATCCTAGAACACTTGGTACAGCGGGGGCCAATTTAAGTGTGACACACAACAAACAAGACCTACGGTCTGCTGCTAGCTACAGTCAAATAGATATTATATGGCAATATCATGGCAAAAACATTTACCCGCCAATGTGGCAGAAAGCCTTCCAACATTTAGTCGCCAAACGGAAAATTAAGTGGTGCTAATTAGCAGAGTTTCAGGAGCGGACCACACATTAACCACGTCATCACCTGCATTTCCATAAATACCCACACGTCCTAACGCCTCCCCTTCGCTCTCGTATCCTGCATCCCTCCCCCCCACCCCTTTCTCTGTCCTGCTTCCTAATCTTCTTCCTCTCCATAGGGTTATCAGGGGGTCTGTTGTGCCCGGGTGCTACGGCGGATTTCCCTATCGTAGCTTCCCCAAAACGCTTCAAACGTCTCTTCGGCAACCGCAAGTCTCGTACATCATCTGTTCCGATCATCAATAAATCATTTAATCATACCTGGTGATTGTGTGGTCCTTGCTAGTGAAACCACATTTGGAGCTTGGCAGGTCTTAATTTCCAGTCCTGAACACATGTATTTTCTTGTTTTTTCTTGTTTGTATTGTCTTTTATTGAGTTCTATTTCTGACAACAAAGTGAATGTAAGTCCATTATTTACCCTCCTTTAAGCTTTGTTTTGTTCTCCCCCAACTCTTTAAAAAATGTCTGTCTCTTTACTTGCTACATGCTTCTTCATGTTCACCAGCTACTTACTAACTTCGTCTCTGTATCTGCTGTGCAAAAAATATTTTTTTGCTGAAAATAGCTTCCTGCTGATGATGGATAAAGGGTTACTGAGAACAATCACACTGAATCATTGTAAAGTTGTGGGCCAATAAGATGAAAGATGTTAAAATGCTAAAGACAACTGCAGTTGGGTGATAATCCTTTATTCATCACAATGACCAACCCCTCTCACATATATATTTTTTTCCATTTATAACAAAAATACTGATACTAGTGCAGCTTTAAGTTTCAGTGCATCATGAAGGCTGACCTCATATGATTGCAGCCAGAAAATGTTAGCTGGCTATAAAATGGGATGATTTCAGCAAGTCAAACAACTGAATGTCTCCCAACAGCTTAAAAAGGCCCCCAAATAAATTGGACATTTTTTAGCAGCAAATGGAGCCTCGAGGTAGTTCAGACACAGAAGTAATTTTATAGTGGTTTCCTTACACCCTCCGGTTATGCATGTTCATGACCTATTGCTCACAATAGGTAGTCCATATAAACATTTTAATTTAACTCCCTCCACCTCCCTGACCTCTACTTGTATTAGCATTTAGTTGTACATGAATTTTGAATGCTTTTAATGTGTTCATGTTCATTAAATACTGTGTATTGTGTGCTCTGCCAGAGGGGATGGTGAGCTCAGGGACAGTCTCAAGCTCAAATTTGTTCCAGAGCACCACATAAGCAGAGCCGCACCACCAAACTTAAATGCATATTGCTGCAATAAATAGTTAAAAACTGACTGAAATTTAGGTTTTAGTTTGACTTCATCAGTCCAATTACAACTGTCTACTTTTATTCTCTATATGAACCACTGGGGATTTGCATCTTCTGTGTTTCTGTTTTTCTTCTTTCACTGTCTTTCTCTCACACTCTGTTTTTTCCTCACTCAACCTCATTTTCCCAGCTCCTCTCGCTGCCCTTGAAGGAGAAAACAGAAAAACAAGCACAACAAAATAAACAATGTTGCTCTTCCTCTCTTCACCCTGTCTTCTGAATGGTCTTCATAGATAACTGTGTGTGAGTGTGTGTGCGCATAAGATTGCCCTTTGGCTTTTAAAGAATGTCAAGAGTTTCAAACTTCACCAATGTCAATCAAACAAACTATTTGATGCTCCAAGTTCAAAAAGTCTCTCAGGAAACGTTATAGCTGCTGTGAAAGGTAAAAATCAGTAACAGCACAAGCAATGAGGACACTTACTGTACATGCTCAGAACACTGATTTTTGAGGAAATAGTGAGAGGCTGTGGTGTGTCAACCATACCTGCATTTTTCTCCTTCTCCTTTGTTCTTTCCATCTACTGATCATTCTTTGAGTTTTTGCTTTGTACTTTCAACAGGTACTATTACATCATGTTGATCTGCAGTGAAAGAATCATTGAGGTTCTTACATGTTTCAACACATGTAAAGATTAAAGAACCAAAACTTCAAAAGTGTCATGAGTAAAGCAACTCAAACCCCGGTCATTCCGGCCTTTCTGTGTGGAGTTTGCATGTTCTCCCGTGTCTGTGTGGGTGCCCCCACCATCAAAAACATGTTAGATATAGATCTGGATTTGGTCCCCTGGCGCTGCATAGCAGCTGCCCACTGCTCCCTTCAGGGATGGATTAAATGCAGAGTATGAATCTCGCTACACGTATGTGACAAATAAAGTACTTTTACCAAAGCATCTTGGGAAATCCTCTCCCTCCAGGATTTTCATTCTCCTCTCCACCACGATGGCTGCTGTCTTGTGGTCAGCTTTGGGGGCGGACCAGCCACAGACAATGGCAAATTTCATCACTTGCCTTTCCAGGCTGGCCTTAAGCTCCTTGTGTCATTGTAAAGCAAATTTAAACATAGGTTAGTGTGTTAGTGATAATGAATTGGAAGATTACTGCAGAGAATGATACAGAATGATAGCAATGCAAGGATCTTCTCCAGATAGTAACTCATTTGTTTTATAATAAATACCATCAGGAAATGTCCTGTACTGACCAGTACAGACAAAAAAGAAGCACTCTGCCATTACTACTTTTATCTCTCTCACTGAACTATCCACAGTTTTGGTCAAAACGCAATTTGCCTACAGTGGAAAGTGGTTAAATAGAAAAAAAAATGTAACTCACCATAAAATGTCCTTAATATCAAGCTTCTTCAGTCTTAGTCCATTAACACACAGTCTAACACTCTGAATTTGTCCAAGCATGATAAGTGTGTAGACGTGGGTAGGTGAGGGAACATGTAATCCTGAAGTCAAGGTGGAGAAAAATTAAGTTATCAAGCCAATTTTATTAAGTTACTGGAACTTGAATTTTGTTGTAAACCCATCAACAATGAAATTTGAGTTAAAATTACCAGCTAAATTAAGTTGATGTAATTAGCGACATTAATATTTAAACACATATCATACAAAATTTGCAACTTAGAAAGTTTATCTAAATCAATAAATCAGGATTTTTATCTTGCAGCAATCAATAAAGTGGTGGCAAGGTCCTCTTAATTACTTTTTAGAGCACGCCCAGACGTTGTTGGGAGTGTACACAGGCAGGTGGGGGCCAAACACACTGCTGAGTCCCATTATGAGTTGCCGTGATGAAAGTCATACAACAACATACAAGCATTAATAAAGCATAAATACAGTAAGAGATCTACAAGTGACAAAAGAGACTAGTAACGGCAGCAACAAATATGAGTAAGAGCTAAAAGCACGGATGGCATCAACGGGGTGAAAGCTAGGGGATTTCTTTTATATTAATAAAGTTTATATTTTCAATTTATACAGTATATTTATGTACACAATACATATCTTCTGTTGCAATACATCTGCACAACACAATAAGCACCCAGAATAATGCACTTGTAAATATCTGCAACATTGTTCTTTCTCTGCAAATATTATTTTCTTTATTCGTTTTATTATTCTATATATATAATTTGCATTACCTATTCCATATTTATATATTTCTACATTTATTTATGTCAACTGTATGGTTTTCTATTTTATTACCAAAGCAAATTCCTCGTATGTGTAAAACACTTCTTATTCTGATTCTGCTGCTCAGTAGGAAAAGGCTGAATGTCCAAAGGAACTTTTCCTTTATGATATCTTAGAGTCACCTCTGGAAGTAGCTCATGTAGATGAGTTAAGATTTTGTTTAATTAAGTTTAAGTTAGGGGTTAGAGGTGTTATAAGAGTGTTCTTGGAAGAGATGAGTTGTCAAGAGCTTTCCCCACTGCGTTGGACTGTGGACTAGCCACTGGAAATTAGACAAGAATTGAATAGCGTTGGTGCTAGATATATTGACAAACGTTTTGTGTCTTTGTACTCAGGATTGCTATTCCAGTTTTACAGAAAGTTTGCATAACAACTGGCAGTAATATACACACACACACACATATATATATATATATATATTTTTTTTTTTTTAGGGCTGTCCCCGACTAAGGATTTACACAGTCGAATCAGAATTTTCTAGTATATAGTCTGTATAATCGCCTTGCCTATAGTCAACTGATAGTCGAATCTGTGTCTTTGTATTGGGGAGGGGTTACACACGGTAGCTCTTTCCTCTTTGCTCGCCTGCCATTCACCGGTCTTAAGCAGAGGTTTGTTTGCGTGCATGTCGCGGTTCTTCTATTACCTCTATTTAAAAACCATATAATATTCTTTGTGTGGTTCATCAATGGTGGTAAATGATCCAAACGTCCCGGGAGGTGCGGACAACTCAGCACAACACCGGGGAAGCTCAGGCTCCATCTCTTTAGCAAGTGTTCCTCTTCTGCTACTACACACATACACACACATACATGCATACACGCCTCGCCCAAACATGAGCACTGACCCCCCTTCCTTAAGGGTCAGTGTTACAATTTTGAATTTATTCACACACGTGTATTAAAAGCTTCTGTGTTTCATTTACAGCATTATATGTTGAAATGTAAATTGTAATAGGCTCTATATTAACTTATTGGGAGAAAACTGGTAGTTCTAAGTAAAATCAGGCACTCAGCACCCCCAGATAAATGGTATGATTCATAATGCCATTGCAAAGCTTGACTGTGACATTGATGGTCGAATGAGGCTCCGCCCATCGAAGCATTGAATTTTCGACTATTCACGGATTTAGCCCTTCAATCCTGACATTTTTGAGGAGTGTAACTATGGACCCTCACAAGTCACTCAACATCCAGATCCACGCATGTCATGAACAACCGCACTCTCCTCCAACTCACCTGGGGACTGCGCCTCTCCTCCAACCTAGCTGGTTACTTCTGGCTTTTTTGCAAATTAAGATGTCACCATGTAAGAAAGAGTATCTTAGGAAAGAATAAAGGAAGCATAAGAAAAAGGAAGTAATGCCTGCCAAGAAAATGCTGTAAGCCAACACTGAGGATTCTGAGACCTCAAAAGTCAAACATATTTGTGTTGTATATATGTATATATGTATGTATATATATATGGCCCCACTGGTCACTTAAAGCCAAAGGATGTGCATCTTATGCAGTCTTTGAGCCCACCAAGGCTGCAGTCCAGGGTTACCGACAGTAATTTGTCACCATTGTAACTCTGATTTAACACATGCACACACACATTAGATTTACACAGATATATTAGAGCGTTCATTAAGAGTACATACCATGAAGGAAGTTTGAAAGAGAGACATTGTTATTGTTTATTTCAATAAACATCATTAGAAGCATATCACATGGCCTCTGTTTTTTGCTTCTTCTACAACTTCCCACAGCATGTGTTGGAACACCATGTATTTGATGTCATCTGATGAGCTCTGTAATATTATTGCAGATGTTTGAATTGGTGCCATTTGTAGTAAACAAATTTGATTTGAAAAACTTCAGAACTCTAGCTCAACAATTCAGTGAGTTGCAGGTGCTGAAGCAAAAAGTGTACCAATCCCTGGTCTTCCCTAGGGCGTCTGATAAAAGCCAACCTCTGATTACCGGCTAGGAAAATCAGGCTTGTTTATATTAAATTAACTTTTGGATAGGATGTCCCTTTAAGGGCCCGTCTGGCTCTGTCTGTGCGCTTTTTAGCCAGGTGTCTAATTACGCACGAAGCTCCCAGCGGTCGCTTTGCAGCCCGGCCTCCCCCCGCCTGCCTGCGCTCAGTGGTTCGCTCCAGTTGGCGCTGTGCTGCTGTTCATCACCGCCTCACTGACCGGCGCGCAATCGGAGCTTCAGCCCGGTTACCGAGCGCACACTGAGCCTCACCGCCTGCCTGCTTTTCTCATCGCTTCAGCGTCTTTGAGCGTTTTTGCCTCCTCCGTTGGTAGGTCAGTTGTCTCTTTCTCTTTTCTTATCCTAATTCTTTCTTGCTGGCTTGGTTTCCCACCCCTAATTTTTATGTTTTGCACTGAACGGCTGGTTGGATTTAGCTCTGTCTCTCTGTCCTGTGAGTCTTTACCGGAACATTTACCGCTGCTTGTTGCTGGAAGGAAGCTGTGGCTTTTGTGTTTATTTCCAGTTTCTTTTGTTGTTATTTTTGTGATATTATCTCGCTTCCTTCTCCTTTCATTTTAAGAAATAATGCAAAAAACAGTCTTTTTTCTCTAACTCTACAAGATTTATTTTGATTTTCGTGTTTTCATTTTTCTGTTTGAACTCTTATACCTCATTCTTGCAGTTTGATTTCTTCTTTTTTTGTAGAAGCCAAAGGGAATTTAAATGTCTATTAAACTTGAATACTGCGCATGCAAGCATGCCAGAATGCAGCAAGGACAAGGATGGTAACGGTGGTGATCATGATGAGCTGGTGTTGCGCGGACAGTCGATCTTCATCCACTGAACTGCTCATGTTTCTGTTGGGATGTGTTTTGCAACAGGGATCTCAGTTGTGAATCTCGGTCAGTGTCGGTGTGTGAATGTGTGTACAGCAACACACACACAGGCACACACACTTCAGGAGCCTGTTTCACTGTCGGTCCCCATGAAGCAGACCAGGAGGAGCTGACAGGTCGAGTTTGTAACTCTGTCATGTCCTGTTCTGCATCCCTGATGTGTAGTATCAGCAGACTGGCTGTTCCTCCTTGCAGATTTGAACCTTACTGCATGCTGAGAATATTTTATGACATGTCTTACTCAACAGTCTGAGTTATTTCAGTTTTTGTTTTGATATTGACCAGAACTGAAAATCTGATATTTTAGCCAAATCACAGAACACTCATCAAAAGATTGAATAAAAAGTATGAAGCATATCCAGGAATAGAGAATAGAGAAGACTATTTGAAAGGTATCCTTTAAATTGTGTAGTTGTTATTTCTTAGCTTTAGCTGTGTAAAACTCTGATAGTGGTGCATCAGCAAAGTATGGGGAAATGAGTGAACTCCAAAATAGCATTCATAGATATATTTAAAGGAGTCAAGTGTGAGATTTTTGTACCCTTTAAGAGTATTTATTTGATTAACAGTTGAATCAAATAAATTTGCTTTTCAAAATGAGGGAAAGTTGAAAAATACAAAAACAAACAACAGAAAACAACCAAGAAATGACTGTGAAATGTGACTGACTTTATCTGGACCGCAGGAAAGGCAAATCCACCTCCTCTACAGAAATGGCATCAGCATTTAAAAACCACAGGACTGGCCTTATGAATGAACAAAAAGTTATCATTTTCTCTGAATAAATTACATACAGTCAAATTGTTATAATGAATTGTGTGAGTATCCTTACTGTTAGACTATGTGTAATGTCAATATAACATGGTGTCAGAATAAAATCAAGAAGAAAAAGAAAAGTGAAAGATGTCACCGTTACAGGTTTAAGCCTACAAGGTAATCTTGCTGAAAACTGGAAATTATGGATGCAGAAGTTTGTGCTGTTTTGCACTGCTAGCGGTATAACTAGAAAGTCAAAGTGAGTCAGAAAGGGAAAGTGCAGGGTGTTATACTTCTGTATGTGGCAGGAAAAGAGGCAAAGTTTGCAACATGCTTGTATTCCAAGATAATGAGAAAAATAAAATTAAAAGTGTCAAACCTTTAAGACTACTGTGAACCTAGAAAAAAAAACTTACTGTACTTCTGACACATGTTTTTTTTACAAAGGGTCCAAGGACCTTGTGCCTTGGTTAAAGGTCTAACCAGTTGCATCCAGAGACATTTTGGTCTGCACCAGTTCATAAGGCACCATGGAAATTAAAAATGAAGTAATGTTCCAGACTAATTTGCATTTGCGAATTGGTCTGGCTATGTCAGGCTAGAATACATACTGTAGGTCATTAACTCACCACTGATTTGCTAAAACCAGATGATGAAAATGTGAGAGCCTTGACAAGTTCATTCCCATCTCATCTGAGATGAACACTCCACTCAAACGGCTACTAGGGAGCAACACTGCATGGCATTGGGAAGACTACAAAAGAAACGTTAACAACAAGACAAATTGACACGCTTTTCAATTCATTTCAAAGTCAATAAACCTGATATTGTCTGTGGATGCCAGTTCTGAAGTCATTGGAACAGTCACACAGCAGATTGGATGGCCTTTAGGTTGTGGATCATAAGCACTTACTATCAATGGAAATACGAAAAATAATTACTTGCCATAGTTTGCAGGTGGGAATATTTTTGTGTTTGATCTCAAACCACTTGAGAGCATCTTCAAAAAGCCACTTCACCAAGGTCCCATGAGACTGCAGAGGATGCTTCTCAGACTACAGAGGTACACTCTCACAGTCACATATAAGCCAGGAAAAGAACTGTACATTGCTGATGCTTTGAGCAGTGCTTACCTCAAAGAAGAGCTAAAGGTTGACTGGATTACACCTTCTTCGAGGATCAGTTGCACATGTTCAGGAAAGCAGATGATCCTGAAATGCAAATTTTAAGAGACATTATAATGAATGTATGGTCAACAGAAAGCGATGATGTTTCAATGAAAATGCAGAAATAATAGACCTTTAAAGAGGGAATCGCCTACTTGACAGGCCTAATGTTCAAAGCAGCAAAATTCATTGGAACAATTCAAATAAGACAGGTTATGTTTAACAGAATTAATGAGTCACACCTGGGGATAGTGAAATGTAAAGAAAGACATTCTATAGTCACCAGGAATGTTAACTCAAAAAGAGGACATCTTGACTGAATGTGCTGTCTATAATTAAAACAAAAATGGCAATCCAAGAGCGCCTCTACTTCCCCACACAATACCAGTCAGACCATGGGAGAAGATGTGCACAGATCTCTTTCACCATAATGCAGAATATCTGGTTCATGAGGACTACGATTAAAAATATTCAGAGATCACCAAGTTGAGTGACACGACCCATTAAGGTGTCACTGCTGCAATGAAGTTGACATTCACAAGTTTTTTTGGAGAGCTAGAAATTTCAACATGTTACTTCCAGGCTTTCGGGCTTTAACTTCAATGAACAAGCAGTGAGAACTGTACAAACCGTCAATGCCTTGCTCAAAAGGGCATAGAGCAGCAACAGTGATCTTTACATTGCTCTGCTTGAATACTGCGACACATCAATGGATGGTGTGGGGTTTTCTCCTGCACAGCTGTTAATGAAATTTCGTCCAACGTCCAACTGCACAACATCCTTAACTGTGACTCCTGACGTTAAAGCTCAAGTACTTGACAATCAAAAGTACAGGTAAATGAAGCAAAAGAGCTTCTATGAAAGACAAACAAGACAGTTACCAGATCTGCAAATAAGTAAAAATGTCAGAATACACAGAGGAGACACATGGCAGCCAGCTTTAGGTGTAAACAGACATCAGCAACCAAGATCCTTCATAGTTCACTCACCAGATGGAAGAGTCTAGAGGAGGACAGAGATCATCTACTGAAAACAGGCAAGAGGGAGTTCCCAGATGCACGGGATTTCCACATATACAGACAATGACAATGACATTAATAGTGACACAGAAAGCAAAGACACTGACACTCGTAAGGGACAAGCACAGTTACAATTGTATCACACACAGTATGGGAGACAAGATTACACATACATACAAATTGACAAAGATTGAGGCAATGTCACACACACATGTTATAAGTAAGTGTGAAATTAAAAAAATAATCTATTAGTGTAAGTGCTGGAAATTTGGGATAATCAGTAGAGATGTTTTTACATTTAGAATTTTTTATTGATTTCTTATTGATTTTACTCAATGTAATGAGAGGTACATAAATCTCTAACAAAAGTTAGTTAAAATTACAAAAACTGCAGATATCTACTGATTATTTCCTTGACAGATTTGATGTTGCTGAGAGACTTCTTGACAGACTATTCTCTGCTCTGCTGCTGTCTCCTTTCCTACTCTGCTCTCCTCTCCACTGCATTGTTTCCTCTCCTCTTCATGGATTATCAAATAATCAAGATTAATGTTATATTAACTAGACATGTCAAAGATGCTGGCAATGTTTCGTGAAATTAGATAGCAAACCACCATTGATTCTGATGAGTTTATCAGTAGCTTCAGTGATGTTAATAGTTTTTCAATTTAGTGAGTCCCCGGGACGCACAGGTGGTCATTTGAGTGGGTCCCTAATAAAATGTGTTTTCTTGGAGAATAAACATTTTCAGTCTGCAGCTCTGTCCAAGTTACATCCGTATCAGGCATCATATATACACGCTTTGACAAACCGTGGCTATTGTACGCAAAACGTTGATTTTGAGTGTGTAGGATATGCTGCAGTTCGCCATTGCGTTGCAACTCACAGGAAGCGGTCGACATGTATGTATTTACTGACTTAGGTTTAGGCACTAACTCCTGTGACGGTTAAGGTGAGGGTTAGCTGCCTCGGGGGACTGTCAACTGTCACCCCAGGGCGTCATGTACAGACGCGCCTCCTATACACGCAGAATTGACATTTTGCGTGAAATAAATATGCTTGTCAAGTGAGTATGTGTGATGCCTGAGATATAACATTTGTGACATGAAATCAAAATCACAGTTAACATGAGTTGTATTGTCATAAGTAATGGCAGGTGTTTTTAGCTTGTGAGATTTTTTAAAATTTAAAACAGAAGAAAACTTCATCCCATTGTGGCA
The DNA here is from genome assembly GCA_024633595.2 of Lepomis macrochirus. Classification (NCBI taxonomy): domain Eukaryota; kingdom Metazoa; phylum Chordata; class Actinopteri; order Centrarchiformes; family Centrarchidae; genus Lepomis; species Lepomis macrochirus. Next base: position 11,103,311 of record JALXJV020000004.1, on the reverse strand, counting down.
GCTCACTTCTGACTCATGCATGTTTATGTGTGTCAGTATTTACTGTACACAATGTGAAATGCGTTCTGTGGTGTGGAGTTGGTGTTGTGCAATAAGATACAGTTACAGGCAGAACTGTAAGGCTCAGGGGAATAAAAGAGTCTGCAGTATAAGATCAGTGAGGCTGCAGAATGCTGCTGTGGATCGTCGGTCACTCGACTCTGAAGGTGTTTCTTCTTTATTATTCTGAAACAGCATATATTGAGGATTGATGATGGTGGTCTATTTGTTTATGATTGTGTGTATGGATCAGTCTGCTTGTTGCTGATAAGTGTTTGCTATATTTAGAAGTAGATGTTATTTTTTAAATTAATTATAAAATACATTTTAATTACAGATTATTCCTCTAAACACAATTACTTTGTCATGCTTTAGTCCCCCGTTGCTCAAAGCTCCATGAATTGATACATTCATTATTATATACCTTGAACATTCATAGGTTTTTGAGTAGACCCCTGCTGAGGTTGAAAATGGAAGTTGGGGCTATGCTATGAGAACTATTGTGCAGCCAAACTGAATTTGGCTCGGCATTCAGTTCTATGGAGGAATGGAGCAAAACATATTCTCTTCTGGCTGCAAATATACCCAGGTCTTTCACTTTGTGCAGAGCTCAATCAGATTGAACTCTGACTCAGAAAATTGTGAAACTCAAGTATCCAGGGACTATGAGAGATGAGGTGGGACTGACCCCTCATAGCAAGAAAATACAAGCAGCTGATGGAGGGATGCTGTTTGGCTGTAGTGAGTGCAAGGACACTGGTAGTAATGTGTTGGCTAAGAAGCTTTATAATAACAACAACTTTCTAGTTTGCTGTTGTTAGCAGTTAACAGTTTGTTTGCAACTCTTCACACACCATTTCCTGTTCTCCTCGCTTTTGGCCACACCATGTAAGTATGTTTTGTCTGGAAAATTTTGGTTTGATTGCACCCTTACATGAACTCAGTGTTCCGATGAAAACTTAAAACAACTATAATTGATATTTTATGTATCAAAAAACATTCAAAAACAATGAGACAATATGGAAGGGGTTTATAGTGATGAACCTACAGAGAATTATCACTTCAATCTGCAGCTTCTCCCTACACCTAACTTATGTGAGAGACAGCTTATTGTTTAGCTGTCCAGAGTGGCCAAAAAATCAGTTACGGCATTTTGTATTGCTCCTGCCTTAACAGATCCAGCATAATTAACTGGAGAATGACAGAGATGTCAGTCATTCAGTTGACAGTAACAAGTCCTAGCTGTCAAACATGGCAACAGTAAAAGGGAGAGGACTTTCAGCTCAGTTTAAATGTAATTTATTTTAACTCAAAACAAGGTTAAAAACCATACAATAATGGTAAAGCAGCCAGGCCAGAGAAAAACTGGAGAGCAGTCCAAATCTCAAAGCAAACAAATCCAAAGCAAGAGGCAAACGGAATGTAACAGCAGGAAACCCAAAGAACAGACAAGTACATTTAAGAAAAATTAAGAATAAAGTCCAGCCTGCAGGTCTTGTTGCATGTCGTCCCCTCTCTCACTCATTTCATGTCTCTCTATCCAATATAGCCCCCTAGATATGTATATATATATATATATATATATATATATATATATATATATATATATATATATATATATATATATATATATATTAGAGGTGGGCATAGATTAATTTTATTAATCTAGATTCATCTTGAAATTAATCTAGATTAATCTAGATTAAAATGGCTCATTTGAATTCTGTCGAAGGCATTCAGAATATGTGTGCGAACGGGTTTCAAGCCAGGTTTCAAGCCAGGTGGTGCATTAGACCAGGGGCTCATCTCCTGTTTCCAAAATGCATCACAAACTGCTTGAGAAAGCTGTTCTACTATGATAATTGGTGATGAAAATAAATCATGTTCAATAAGATGTACTTGTGTGTAGCGTGTGATGTGCAGCGTGTGATGTGCTTTGCATTTAGGTGGTAGGCTACTTGAGACTAGAAGAACTCCTACAGTAAACTAATTCCGCATTGCACAAGGTGCAAACAACCTTAGTCTTGTCGAATTTTCCATTGGGAAGCCTCTTAAAAGTAAATTTTCCCAGAAGCAAACCCGGCGGCTTCAGAAATGTTCGTACACAAAGTGCTGTCCAACAGCTGTCTGTGGACGTGTTGCTACAGTTAGTGTGAGTAAATACCGCACAATGCGTTTTTTAATCAACCGGCGTATCAATAACTAACCTGGCTAGTTGTAAACAAAGCTGGCCGAGCGAGGTTGTAACTGGAACGCCGTCAAGTCGGGTGTGATGTCACTCCCAGCTCCGACCTCTGAGGTAAATGTAACGCAGCAACAGCTGCATCCATGTTAGCACGTCACGTTTGATGTGGTAATTTCACAGTAGGCAAACACACAGGATCGAAGAGTCGATCTTGCCCCCCCTACAGTGCAATTCGGCTAGGTATACATCTGCGCTAACATATCAAGCTTCGTAGTATAGACCCAGCTCCCAACCCAACTTTGAAAATAGATTAACGGCGATATTTTTTTTATCGCCCGATAAGAGTCTCACGTTAACGCAGCACGTTAACGCCGATACCGGCCCACCACTAATATATATATATATATTTAAATCATCTGAAAGCAAGAAATCTGGAGATAAAAGGTTCTCACCTGACACCAGCAATAAAATAACACTTGATGGTGGTACCACAGTCCAAGCAAACACACAACTGAATGGCAACAATGTTGCGTTGTGAAAAGGAGACACTACATTCACTATTCAAATAGTGTGTTCATCATTCAACTACTGCATGTTTTCAGGATGCTGTATTGACAGAAAAGAGAAAAATTAAATCAGGGATTAATAAATAATTACTCAGATTTGAACTTGCTCATGTTAATTATTTAGAGTCTCTGTGCTGATAATGAGTAGAGGTTTCTGCACTTTGACTCATTTGATATTTAGAAACTCATTAGTGTTTGTTCTCTGTAGCATTGTGTGTGATTTAGATTGGCTGTGCATGCAGAGGGCAATGAGGCAGTGTTGTTAATGCATGTGTGTTCTCTGTTGTACATAATTGATTGTCATTGATTTATTTTTGTTGCATATTTATAGCTTTCTACACAGAGTGAATATTTTTGTTGTGGCATGTATTTATGTTGGGAAAGATCATGCATTCAAGGCAGATTGTGTAACATTTGGCCATATTAATTTTACTTACATTCACAATAACCGATAGTAAATCTGGAGGATATAAAATTCTTTTCTGCTACTAACTTAAAATGTCCTGCCTGTAATTATGTCATATTCATAATTTCATTTACTTGTTATATACAGTATTACCTGATGTAAAATATTTTGCTAATTGTTGCCAGTTTATTTCTAGTCAAAGTTCTTGTGCAGCTGCTTGTGTTTAGATAATCTTTAAAATTTTAGAACATTTCTTCTTAAAACTATTAAATGACTTCTTACAGTTAGGTATCAAAAATTCCAAAACTCAGGTATTGTCTCAGCACTAGTAGGAAAATGTAGTATGTCTGTATTGTTTTTTAGCTTTGTGGCTTTAAATATCCTCCAAATATGTTAGACTTAACTCAGACAAATTTCACAGTTATCCAAAGAGACACTTTATTAAAATTATGTATAATTTAAGCAGACGTTGTTTGTGTATTAAACTGAGATTATACTTTCGTTGTACACATAGAGGATCTATAGATTATAGATGTGTACAACTTTGGTTGTACCTGTGACCTAATGTTTGGAACATTTTTGTACGTCTGCTGTGTCTGTATGTTTTGAAATATTTCAGGATTGCTGGAGATTTCCATGTACCACTTTACACTTTCAAAAGATGTTTTAAGAATTGATATGCTGTGTTTGTGTGTGTTTGGAGGGGGGTCTTCAGGATATACTATGATTTACTGAATGTTTGTGCAGAAAGGGATTCTGCTGTAGGTTTACCTTGTACTGTTTTAAACCATTGAAGTTCACATACAGTAGGTGTTTTTCTGTACAGACTGCTGTCTGCGATGACCTGGATATCCAGCATTTCCTCTCTGATTCTCAGTAACAATACAGCTGGAGGGTAAATTCAGTTTCGGTTTAGCAGGGTTCTCTCTCTTTCTTGTGCAGGTTGTGTCGCTCCAAATGTTTCTCTCAGGAGGGGATTCTGTAATACAAATGTAGATTGTAAAACTTGCAGTTCTTTGTAAGAGGGAGATTTGACATTCTTCCTGTACTTGGTGGCAGTGGTGGCAATTTCCTTGTGGAGTAGCAATACAGAATGAATAATGAAGAAAACACCAGGTGGTCTCGTTTGATGAAAAAAATACGTGTTGTGCTCTGTTACATGTGTATGTGCACTTAAAAAAGCTCAATTTATATCATAGACAACACATATACAGTGTGTCATGATTATAGTATTTTTATAGAGATTTAAATATTAATCCAGAGCCACCTGCTTATGCCATGTTATATGATTGTAATGTGTGTTGTGCGTGCATTGATTGTTGACAACAACCCACTAGAGGAGCTTAAGGCAATTTACAGTAGGCTAATTCGCTGAAGCTCCAACAAAGCACAGGTCTCTTGTTTTAACAGATCTAAGAACACATCCTCTCTCAAATCTGTTCCTAAATTTTAGTTCCCATTAGAGTTAGAGGACCTTACTAATGGTTTTCTGTTTGCTGCCAATGGCATTTTTCTAGTGTGATTCTCCGTGCTAAAAGTCCATCATAATTAAAACACGTTGCACAACTCTTCTCCAGTACACTATTCTTTATCATTAACATTTTGTTGATTGGACTGTATATAAGGGAAATGGGTAACAACCTCAGACCAGGGCCGGCATAGGTGACATAGGCAGTTGGCTAGGGCACAAAATGGAAGTCGGGTTAAAGAGAGATTTTTCAACTTGCCGCTAATAAAATTTGCCCAGCTGATGCAACAGCAGCGTATGCTGTGATAGCAGTCATGTAAACACAGCCAGGGCCAGCCCTGACAGTGGAGGTGTCAGGGCTGGCCCTGCCTCAGACGACATGTTGAAGTAGGCCAGATGAAAAACATTTAGGGAATAAAGCATAGTATTCTGGAGATGAGTTGTGCAATGTGCTTCGATGTCAAGGAAGCCACATGGTTGCCACTGTGGTAACTTTTCCAAGTTGTAAAATCCGTTATCATGGTATCATAAATCAATGTTCAGTGTTTTCAGTGTTTTGGTGCCTGATAAACCTTTATACTCAAACTATTACTGTAACTGGATTGTATTTCATCATGTCACTGGTACCTAAAACAGCATGCTCCTATCAACTCAGCCCACTGGGTTTATTAAATGCAGAGCTGTTTTTGGTCTGAAGAGCAGACAGTTGCAGGATATCTGCTGCAGAAAATGTTGACAGTAACAGCTTTTCCTTTTTTTGGTTCTCTCGTCTTGTATTGCTCAATGAGCTCACTAATATTTATCCATTCCCTGTCCTTTTAATTGCTTTTTTCCTCCAATTATATTTTAGATATTAAATGCATAATAAAAGGAACAAGGACGTACCAGACTGTGTACATTACAGTGCATTACATTAAGGTCCGTACAGTAGATTGAATCAACTCAGCTCAATTAATTTCAAAGAAAACCATCAAAATCTATTTCTCAACTTGTGGTAATTTGTTTAATTTTCTCTGCTGTGTTGAAAACAAGAAGCTCTTGCACTTAATAAGAATGAGGCACTTTAAAAGTATGTATTACATTGAAACAAATTTTAGCAAAGTATTTATATTACCCCTATGTTTCCCCTACATTAATTAAACTGTGGGGCTGAAAAAGTTTAGCTAAAGGTCAATATTCACTACCAGTCTGTTTTTGACGCATGAAGTCGCATCAAGCAGGACAGAGCAGATGAACCGGGGAGGAAGTCAGACACAGAACATCAAGAACATATTTTCAAAATAAAACACCCTGTGCAGACGCCCTACAGCATATCAACAATTAACACAGGTAAAACAGACAAAAAAATTAACAATTTAACTACATAGCCTACTCAACCATAGTAGAAGCAGAAAAAGCAATGACAACTGAACAAATCTTAAAATCTGAACAAGTGAGCAAAATAAGGCCAGCAAAACACTCTTATTCTAGAATGCTCCGTGTAGGATATGTAGCCTGCACAGAGTGGAACAAAACCGGCTCATAGAGAGCTGTTATCCATAGTTGAAGCAAAATGATAAATTAACAGCACATCAACAACAAGTAGACTAAACCCGCTGCTGCTGAAACACTTCAGTGTGAGCTGATGCTGAACAAACCCGCAATTCTGCGGGATGACAACGGAATGAACCTGTAACCTCATGACTGTTTAAAGCGGGTCAGATGCGCTGTATAGTTAATCTACATTTTAATCGCCATCTTCACGATTAGCTAATCACATTCTTTCAAATCACAATTTCGATTTGAAAACATTCATTCAGCCCTAGTAAGAACCAACACTGTTTAAAAAAATCTCTACTGCAAGAAAAATCTGTTGGTTTGGAGTCAGTATGGGGCTCACCATTTCAAAGATATTATAACTACAAATAATTACAAAGCTATTTCAAATACATGCTGACACGCTTAATCTTTGGTTTGCTGATTTTTCCACAAGCATTTCAGCCGTTCGCAACAATTTCAGCACACAAAGACTAAAGTCATAAATTTTTCTGATTGTAAAGACAGTCAGTGGTTTCACTGAGGCTAAAGCAATTCATATTAATGCAAAAGGAGTTTGTGTCCAAAATGAGAGCTGTGATTTGGAAGAAAAAAGTATTTCCAAAAAGTGCAGCATATAATCATAGTGAATCGAATGACAGGTAGATGACTTTTGATAACTTAAACACAGAAATATTGTTTATCATCAATAAACCAACAAAGCAAAGCAAATAATTTATCATTCTGTACAAAAACACAGAAAAGTGGAAACATCTCTGATGTGACCCACTGTTTTTTTTGCTGTCACATACAGCTTTTATCCTGATAATTAAAAACACACCTCTGTCTTATTTGGCTTGCTTCTTGTCAAAACACGTCAGTCATGTTGATGAGATGTCACCCAGTGTAATGGCAAAAGCAGGCGTCTATGAAGTCTTATGCCTGTAGGAAACCAAATACGTCCCAAAATATGTCTATCATCAGACTGAAAATGTTTCATTCGTCAAGTTAATATGAGAGTTTTGGGCATTAAACATATAGAAAAAGAAAATAGAAAAATGTTTCATTACGTCTGTAATGTTTCATTACAGTATAGAGTTGACAGGAGATGGGGGGATGACATGCAACGGTCCAGGGCCAGAAGCACATTCCGATTCATGGTCAGTGCCTTAACCGCCATGCCACCAGCTGGCCTAGTACAAAACCAACACTGATAGATATGTTCGTCCGAAACTCTTATTGACATACGTTTGTATTGTTTAAATGTCATGGCTGCTTAGTGTGTATTGAATTGTACTGATTGTTGTTTGTGTTGTTTGTTTTTTTAACTGGGTTATTTATTTCTTATTGTCCTTTTAAATGCACTACAAATCTAGCTGATGAGAAACATCTTTTCATTTCTCTGTGTATGGAAATATCAGGTGAAATGACAATAAAGTCTATCTATCTATCTATCTATCTATCTATCTATCTATCTATCTATCTATCTATCTATCTATCTATCTATCTATCTATCTATCGTGTCAAAAAAATCGGATCTGGGAAAAAAATCTGAATTAAACATTAAGGCCTGCAGTCTGAACGTAGCCTGAAAGTGGACGATTTGGATGAAATCTTCAATCAGGATTCAAGTAATCATATGTATTAAGATATCTACTTATATTGGTATAACACATTTTCTGGAAATCCAACAGAAAAACAGTTTTAAGTTAACCAGATAAGTATCTGTTTCTGGCTAATACAGTTAATTAAATACTCAAGAAAGGTCCAAAAAATCATTGCCGTTAAAGGCAGAGATACCCCGGTTGATATCAAAATCTCTACTCGTTGGACAATCTCATGATAAATACCATTATATTCTTTCCATCTTTAAAAGTGCACTCACTCCGAGGTGCAGCTCTCTGTAAGATTTGTGTAAGCACTTAAGATTTACATCCTGAGCTAGTAACTAATTAAACCATCAACCACAAAAACATACTTATACTTTTAACAAAGAATCAAGCCATAGTCCTCAAATGTTTACTGTTGTCTAAACACAAACAGCCACATAATCTTTGCCCAAATAAAATACATGAATGTTTTTTTTTTTAAATTTAAAACAGGAACTATCTGATCAAATAATTAGTAAAGATGAATATAAACATCACAAGACATTCCAACTTTCAGTTTTTGATGCTCTGCTACGCATAAAAAATTGAGGTTTGAGTAATTAGTTGACTGACCAAGTGGAAGACTTGATGGCTGCTTGTGTAAATGATCAGATACTTTTGCATGTTTGAGCTCATTAGCTACACTTTGGATATAGGCTATTTGTTGACTGTTTTCAACACTACATCCTCAGTTTATAGATTTATATTCATTGGTTTCTGTTTTATTCAGTACACAATCAACTACTGAAACACCCTCTGGTGGTGCATTTAAAATAGTTCTGACACTGGATGTTTCACTGTCAGCCTGGCAAACAAAGCGTAATGATGCCAGAAACTACCATATTCACAGCTTCCTTTTTAACAATGCTGTTTTCTTTTTTGTTTGTTTGCTTGTGTGTGTCTCCTGTGTTTGATTTCCTGACAACAGATCTCATGAATATGCTTTTGTGTAGCCACTTGACTTACGACGTCTGTACTTGACTGACTTGGTTGTTTACTGACTAGTCAACCGACTTTTCTGCTTTCTCTTCCATTCACTGTCTTTGTCAGCATCTCTCTTTCTCTGCTCTACTCTTTTCTTGATCTCTCTCTACCTTTGCCAAAATTTTGTACTAAACTCTCATTAATGCAAATTGCCTCTGCGCTCTCTTTGCTCCAACATTCACAGCCCTCCTTTGTATGTGTGTGTGTGTGTGTGTGTGTGTGTGTGTGTGCGTGTGTGTGTGCGTGTGCAGTCAGAAGTCAAGAGGAGTCCTGACATTTAGAAACTCAGCCACCTCCCTGATTCAGCAGAAACACAGTAACAGATGGAAACCTCTCCTCGTCCTCCTCCTCTTCCTCCTCATCTCTCCATCATCTGCTTTCTTTCTCTTTATCCCTTCTGTCTTTGTACCTCTCTCCATCTGCACTAACTCATTTGTAATTTATTTCACTTAATGTTGCTGTCGGTTCGCTTACAATTTTGGCTTTGTTAGTGTGACATAGATACATTTCAGCTGAAGGGCATTTAGTGCCTTTGCTCTGGTCCCAATCAGTGGATGAGTTGTTTCTTTTTCCTAGATTCAGTTTTTTTGACACAGAAGAAAATTCATGCAAACCCAAATGCATCACTGAAAGCCATGTGAGAACATTGAATAATTGATTGGATCAGGGTGCAAATTATACAGTGACAATCGGGGGGTGTCATCTTTTTCTGCAGGTGAAAAACAAAACCCAGTACAGCGCAGGCGCAGGTTTCAGTAAACTAAAATCTTACAATGCTTACAATATTCTGTCTTATTTAACTAATGTCTGCAGTCTGTAGATGATGATAAATTACATTCATTACATCATTTCATGGGTGCCCCATACCACACAACAACTTTTGTAGTCAAGAAGTCACTATTCTACAGCAAAACTGTCAGCAGGTCAGACCCACAACAGCAGACCCACACAATACTGAACCAGAACCAAAGACATAAAATACAGTCTTCAATATCATCTCTAATTCCTAATTCTTATCATTTTAAGTTGTAAGTTTCAACTTATTTTTAGCAAATATCTCCATTCCTCCTGCTCATGTTGACTGTGAATGTCTGTGAAATTTAATCTGCGTTCAGTAAAGCAGTTATCATACAGTGGTGGGGAATTGGGAAGATTTGGGTCTCTGTAAATAATATTAAATACCATGTCTAGACCTGCTGTATATAAAAGGTGCAATGATTTGCCTTTTGTAGTGAATTGGTGCTATATAGATAAAACTGAATACATTTGAAATAACACCTGAATTTTAACATTTACCTGGGCAGGTAAAACTGCTGAATTCCAGAGTGAAAACAAATATGCTTATTGTATAAAGACTCACACACAGACTCTTAGCATTCATTGGCAAATGCCATACAAGGCTCCTTAGCCTGCCTGCCTGCCCTTGCTGCTTCCTCTGCAAACAGCTCATAATACACCGCCACCCTAGCTTCGCCCTTCAGGCCGCGTCCGATAGGGATGGACGATAATTATCTATCCAATAATAATTGGCCGATGGTGCAAATTTCATTATCGGAATTATTTAGGGAACTTTTGGCTAAGAATTTAGCCGATAAGAATCAAATAATGCTGTCATGCGCCGCTGCTGTTGTCACACTCTGGGCGTCATGTTGCTGTGCGTGGATAGAGCCACACAGATGCAGTGCAGGGCAGAGGGCAATGCAGAGCTAGAGCCAAACAAACATGTCGTCAAGGTTCAGATGTTCTTCCACAGAAGACAGCGCTATTGCATATGACCGCAGTCTTTCCTCCTGTCCTCCACCCCTTGGTCTCTGCTGTGATTAAGCTGAACAGTTAGACTACAAACAGCTTTCATTTACAGCATATTTATTCTTGCTAACTTGACCACAGAGCCCTACAAGTTCAAAAACGACGCGGTCGTTACGTCGTAAGTTACGTAAGCGATAACTGACGTATGTAGTTATTTTAACCCAAACCGTGATCTTTTCCTAACCTGAACCAAGTAGTTTTGTAGCCTAAACCTAACCCAGTGCCTTTTGTGCTTAAACCTAACCAAATTACAATGTTTCACGACTTAAATAACGTGCCTTTTTGAAAATGGCAATGTTTCAAAACGCTAGTGTTTTATTTTGAAAGTCTAACTGGGCGTATATTTATCTTCATTAACTTTACTGGACATTGCCTATTTGTTGCTGCTAAGCGTTTCTAACTTGACCGCGGAGCCTTTAAACGTCTCAAAATGACACAAAAGGAGTACCCAGGTCATTAACAATCAACGCAAAAGGGCCTTGACCAAGCATCAATATGTGACGAGTCGGGAATGAGAATATGTTGGTTTGATCCAACACTGAGCAAAAAAGAAAATGTTGTTCATACAGTACAAATTTGCAGACCCTTTGAAACACTTATCTGCCATGAGAGAATGTCTCTGTCGATTTTGGTAGTGTTTGAAGAAAGGCTTTTGGAGATATAGATGTTAATTGATTTAGCATATTTTGAAAAATATAGAGTGACAGACTTCTGAGGCCTACTTTTGAAAGTAAAAGTTAGAAAAAAAATAATCCTAGGATATATGGGTGAATTTCTTTGAGGTTTAAATTTGGTATGTGAAATGTCTAGAAATTTACATTTATTGTAATAAGCCATGCACAAATTTAAAATGGATTGATGTATCAAAATTTGATAATTTGATATTTTTTATAACTTTAGATCAACAAAATCTTAGAGCAGAAGAGTGGGGCAAAGATGTAGATAAAGTTGGAGATTAAAATGATGAAAGAATTTTGACTCTAAGCCAAGTTGTTTTTAAGATATTTGCTAACCCGTACACTTGGTTGTTAAGCAAAAAGTGAACATGAGGAGAGTATAGAAGAAAAATGGATACTGAGAAGAAGATAAGGAAAAAAAGGTGTAAGATGAGTGCAGAGGAAGAAAGCTTGTTGAGTGTGTGTTTGCATGAGTGTGTGTGTGTGTGTGTGTGTAATGACTGATAAAGCGAGGCTGGCACTGAATTATAGATGCAGCTGAGGTGAAATTTTCATGAAAATGTTACTAAGCCATTCAAAGATTAGTGAATTACATGACCTGAAAGATAGAGGGATGAAATGATGTAGGGAGAAGAGGAAGGAGAAGAGAAAGCAGAGGTAGTGTGATGAAAAGGAAGAACAGAGACGAGTTGATGGGAGAGAAAGAGGGGGGCAAAGAAGAATGAGTGAAGGGAAGAAAAAAGAGGAAAGTAATGGATAATAGGTTGAGAGGTTCAGAAGAGAACGAGGAGGGGGGTGGAGAGTAACGGAAGAGGTACAGAAAAACAGAGGTAGAGAAAGAGATGCTCGAATGAAAAGACAGAAGGATTATAGATGGTTAAAAAGGTAAGGTGAAAGAATGATGTACATAATGTAGAGAGGTAAAAGAACAGGAGTGAAGGACAGGAGAATAAGTAAAAATACAAATAGAAGAGGTTGATGGTGAGGGGAGAATGGCAAAAAGAAGAGAAAGAAAGGGAAGGTAATTCCTTGCTCTTAGAATGACTATGTAGGTTGGAGAAAGTGGAGGAAATGAAGGAAGTGAATGAGGTAAGAGAGATTTCATAAAAATATAAAAAATTCAAATACACGCCTATACGGCACGTTTCAGCAGTCATAAACATAAATTTGTATTGATACAGCATTTAAGATTACAAGGAAGGTTGAAACATGAGTTGGAGAAGAGCAAGAGGTGAGGAGTATGGATGCAAAAGAAGATGATAGGTGTGATGAAGACAAGGGACAAGTTGATGTAGCATCTGTGATGTTTTTAGTTGCTACTTGCTAAAAACATGACAGAAAGTCTATCTAAACAAACCAGCCAGACATTTCTTTACATTAGAAATTGGCCTGATAAAAAGTTGCTATTAAGTGTTGCTTTGCTTTGCACTCGCATCTACAGTGTTGTTTTACTTGTGGAAGATGACAAGGCAAAACACAGTTGACTGATCAGTCTCGCTTTATTTTCATTTTCCAATGTTGATGATACATAAGATGAAATATCCACATAATGATTATGTCTCGCATGAGGTGGAATGAAAGGACATCCAAGAGGAAGAGAAACAAGGAAGGAAAGATGGAGAGCCAAAGAGAGTTGGAAGCAGTGTTAACCAGGGTGTTAAAGAGTTTGTGTCAGAAGAAACACTGATTGGTTCAGGCTCATTTCCCAGCAGCTCTGTGACTCTGCAGCAGAGGACACACATGTTCAGCTTCATTACCTGTTCTGTTTTGACCTTCTGTTGTTACACTGATGACTAGCTAATTAATATGACCCTTCCTATTAACACACGCATGCACATACAAAGAAAAATGGGCGCCAGTTCACATGCAATCAATTTAGGACCATGAAGAACTAGAAATAAATGGTCAATTGTGTGTGTGTGTGTGTGTGTGTGTGTGTGTGGTCTTATTACAGTCCCTAGGCATTATAGGTTATTTGCATTAATAACATGATCATTGGCTAATTTCCATTTAACAGCACTGTTTACAGTCATTATCTGTTTAGTGCTGACTGTTGTGTTGTCTTCAGTTAATTAGCTGGAAACCCTGCTGTTCCACATGATTTAACCCACCTAAAAATTAATAATGAAATGAAAATAAACTGTACACTCTTAAATGAAAATAGTCACAAAAATAAAATGTAATAAAATAAAAAAAACAAAATCTTCTGTCAGACTAAAGATAGCTAGCTTAAAAAGGTAGCAAAAATGCCTGTACTAAAGCAGTTTAGAAAATTTACAGAGAAAAAGAAACATAGAGGTCATGGTTAATCCTTAATGGGATAGATCTGGTTTTTTGATGTGGGGTTGTATATGGCACTTTTCCATGGACAGTGTGTTACCTGCAATAGATGAACTGAAAAAACACAAACACAATCTTATTTAACCAGAGAAGTGTCGCACTGAGAAGCAACTAATGGTTTACATCCAACGTCACCATTCACTGCTGATGCAGGCAATAGTTTCTTTAACTACAGGACTCAGGGCCAGATTTACAAACTCCCCGAATAAATAGTACTAAATTGCATGTGCATTCTAAAATTTTGCACGTGTAATTGTGCCTGTTATGGGTGATTAACTAAGAATTATTGCGTAGATGACAACAGGTACAAACACAATGTAGGTGTCGGTATTTAAATGAGCGTTTTGCGTGTTTAATGGTTTCTGCCATGGAGAGCCAAGAGGGAAAGAAGCCACTGCGTAAAAACCTTGTTTTGTTTCATTCAGTGCATCCCGAGTATGTAGAAATGGTATGTACCTGCCCATCCTGCCTAAGATTGCACTCAGTACTTGGGACAGCACACGTGAAAAACTACTTGGGAAAACCCAGCAGCAGCAGGTGCTATCTTGTACTTTTGAAAGGCGTCATTCTCCGTGCACACCATTAGTAGATCAGCTTACATGTTAATTTGCTGATGATTTTAAGTTTGCACACATTTTTACTCACACAAACCTTTAGTAAATCAGGCTCACACAGTACTGACTCAGTTGTGTGGTGATGGAAGGTTGCATTCCCCAGTGCCCCTTTTTTTTGCACTATAGACTGTGTTTTTCCGTTTATAATTTTATTTTTTACATTACTAGTTATGTTTATTTACAGTTTGTATATCACGTTACTCAACAAATATACTAGTATATCAAGTTACTCAACTAATATACAGTCTTTTAAGTTGACAAATAACTAGGGCTGGGTATCGTTCAAAGATTTTCAATTTCAATACCGATATCGATACCTCGACTTCGATACCGGTTCCTGAATGATACTTTTTTCGATACTAATTTTATTCTCAACAAACAGAGAACCATTGTTGTTTGTATAACTTAATTATCACATTATTATCATTAATAGTTTAGTGTTAATATGTTATTAGTTTAATTGTTCCTTTGAAAAATGCTGCTGCTTGTCAAAACCAAGACATATTTTCAATGTAACATCGGCCTATATTGTGTTTTTGTTGTTTTTATTCCTCTTTCTTTATTTTTTATAATGTCATTTCATTGTTTATTAATTATATATTTTTTTATTGTTTATATGTGTATTTGTGCTCTGGCACCATTGCAACCTAAACATTCATGGCAATAGGCCTGAGAGAAAGAGAGAGAAATCTCTCATCTCATCTCATGGAAACAAGTTTCTGCCACTACATATCAAAGTTTCCTCCTCACTAGAGGAGGAGGTGACCAGGCGAACTATCACAATAGAAAGTAAACTCCTTAATCCACTGCAGCAAAGTCACAGATATCAGCCCAAGGATCGGTATGTGATATCACCGTCACAAAGACGGAGCGACTTTCTGCTCTTAAGTTTATTCCTTGCACAGTCAAGGGCTTAACAGGGTTTGTTGTGTCGCCGCTCTTGGCAGCAATTATCTTATGTCGCAAATATTGCATCGCGCAATGTTTCATCAAGCCACACTTTTTATTTTCTTCACGTCTTTTACAGCCACTTCTCTGTGTGTAACTGATGGGAACTGGTGTTTACATCACCACAGCCAATTACAATCACTTTTAGATGTGGTTACATCAAGAATGCTGTATGCTTATTGGCTCATTGGCGTTAACAAGAACCTTTAGGTATCGAACTTTGGTACCAAAAGCATTTTTTGATACTCGGTGGTATTGAAGCAATTCGGTCGGTGCCTAAAAAGTATTGAACTCGATACCCAGCCCTACAAATAACACTGTAAAACAGATCCCCTCACAATAGGATTGAATAATTTAAAAAGTCACTGCTATGTAACCTAACTAAATACATGCAACTTTTTACTTTTGATCACATTTATCTCCACTGTCATAATTCATAAATGATGCCTCATCTTCGCAAGTGAGATTTGCTAAATTGATATGTTTAAGTAAATAGTTAATTGATGCTAAGGGTAGTGTACAGAAAATCACACCATTGTAAGTTGTGCACTTTTTACCACGAGTGACACTCACCACCAACAACCCTCACACCCACACAGTTTGATTGACGGCTGATCCCTGAAAATGCAGTGCAGAAGCAATACAGAGAAAAGTGGATTTCTAGACGTTTCTCTGACCAAAGTAACATAGGCTCATTAGGAAAAGAGTGATGATAATTATCCCCCGGCCTCACTATTTAAAGTTATTTCATTTCAGTGTGTTTCTTCACTTCGTTGCATAAGTGATGCATCTTATTTTATAAAGCATTGCCCTGTCAATACCCGCAGCTAAGCTGCTGCCAAATACTCTGGCTCTCATTTCCTCCATCCATCATCTGTCCATTCATACCAAAACCAGGTCCTCTCATACAGCCACCACCCACAGTCTCTGGAACACCTCCAAGTTTATCTGCACCTTTCGATCTGTCAAGTTAGTCACACTGTCAGGACTGTCTGTTTATTATCTCTCCATCTGTCTGCCAGAAACATTTAATCCATCTGCAGGAACTCTAAGAGGTGGGTTATGTGAAAGCATTTGAGTTGTGTTGGAGCCACATGTATTGTTTTGGATGGCACTTACTATATGTTGATTTGGTATGAGAATGTGTTGTCCAGGAAAGGCTAATTTACTCCTCCAAGGTTTACCAAAATTGTTAGGTTTGCACAGGACATGGATTTGTGCTGAGACATCTAACATACACAATATAGTGTGTGTTAAATGTGAATGCGATAAAATCATGCATCTGTGGGGGTCTCTAATTAATTTATCAACAACTATTATTTTGAATCACAAATAATTTTCATTTTAATTAGCAAGTTCTATTATTTACATCAGACAAGATAAACACACTTAAATGAACATACTTTTCTAATGAACTACGCTGCGCATCGCATGACTGACAGGATGGCTGCACTTCTCCACCATCAGCCTCTGTGGTGCGCACAGTTGTGACCGAACAGGTTGTGGCCGCACCGTGAAAATTAAGTGGTATTGTAGCCTATTAGCCTTCTATGTATTGACTGCAGCTTATTTGTTTAGTATAGACCTATTGGCTTTTTGATGCATCCTCCAATTAGTACAGCGCTACAAATGATAATGTGCTTGCTACTGTGTGCCGGTGACAAGCAATGCGTAAAATAATAACACTTTAATATTACCATGATGGGCAGAATTGCGGTCTCTCCTTGAGCAATAGTCTTTGAGGCATTTTTCAGGCGATTGAAACTTAACGGATTGCCTAGTGTGAGTAAGCCCACACCCTGCTGCAATATCACAGACATCTGTGGCTAGTAGTGGATTGCTGTGTGTGTGGCGCACAAATACACACACAGCACAGCGTTGTATGAGAGAGGGAAATGTTGAATCACGGAATAAGCAAGGATCTCTCTCTCTCTCTCTCTCTCTCTCTCTCTCCCCGGTAACGTTAGGTTGTATAATAGAGACCCCCACCAAGCTCAGGTTAACTCAAACCCTGCTTGGCACCTTGCGTTATGGGCACCTGCTGCGCCTTGTGTTTTTGAATGAGCTCTCTGAGCGCACAGAGTTGAAAGAACTCGTACTCGACGTCATTTGCGTTCTTTCCCATTGTAGAATCTAATGAATGGAGAGACGGGCCCTCAGTTGTGCTGACGGAAGTTTACAGTTGGTTAGATTGTCCGGAGACTGTAACAGTCTGTCCCTGACTCATCCTAAAATAATCCTTAAACCATCATTAAGACGAAGCCCTGGAACAACTGGTAGGCTACTACCAGCAGCGTCTCCTCTTTCTGAGGGTCTCACATGCCAACACAGATCTCCCTTCCCCAATTCCTGTTGTGTTTGTACACCTCACACACTCAAAACAGTGCCAGAGCAGGCACTCTTAGTTTGTCTATTTTTAAAGCAGATTCAATTAAATTAAATTCAAATTAGCTTTATTGGCATGAATGTGTAACAATATTATTGCCAAAGCATCATACAAACTACATAAGAACAGTCAACCCCATACATTTCATTAAAAAAGTTTGTTGTTTTTTAGCAACAAAAGCCACAGACCTGTGAGTTGTGATCAAATTTCTGCTAATATGACAGTTATTACTTAGCGGCAAACCAAAGATTACAGATAGGCCTAGCTGGCCTGTGATCTTTGATTAGACTTACAGGACAGCTGATTTGGTGGTTGCCTAGCAACGCAGCGCATTGCTCTTCTCTAATTTCAACCAAAAAGCCATTGCTGTGTTACTCGCGTTTTCAAACCTGCAAAGCTCTTTCTGTCTGTTAGGGGCCTGATATTTCTTTGTCGTTTTATAGCGGTTGGCATTACCACTGGGCGGCGAGGTGATGCAGTGGTTAGCACTGTCGCCTCACAGCAAGAAGGTTGTGGGTCCAAACTACGATTGCCCCGGCCTTTCTGTTTGGAGTTTGCATGTTCTCCCCGTGTCTGCATGGGTTCTCTCCAGCTTCCTCCCACCATCCAAAGACATGCAGGCTAGGTTAATTGGCGTGTATGTGAGTGTGAGTGGTTGTTTGTCTATATGTGGCCCTGCGATGGACTGGCGACCTGTCCAGTCCTGCCAGAAAAGTTAAAGGTTCCACAAAACTAAATATTTATCTTAATTAATGTTGTTACTGTACTTATTTGTCATGTTTACATGTTGACATCGAGAGCAACTGCGTTATGGTCGCTAACCAAGCAGAGGTTTCTATGTTCAAACTTCTCTTCAGAAAAAGTGAACTCTGCTGGTCTCTCAACCAGCTCTGTGGAAAATAAAAGGATTCTCATCAAATTAAACAAATACAAAATTTGTAATATAGAAAATGATGAGGTTTTTAATTAGGGGTCCAAGCCCGAGTGGGCTGGGAACCGCGAATGCAAGGCATCGCGGTTCCCTGTACCAGCGGTGCAGGAACCCTATTGTAATCGTTCTCGTTTTTATTATTATTTTTATTCTTCCGTGCATAAAACCATACTGCAGCATACCCCGTAAATGCTAGGGACGCTGAAACTCGCAGGGTAGGTCACATTCACTGCACGTAACTCAGGCGCAAAAATTCGCACACTTCTACCACTAGGGGGCGCTACTACAGCATTTTTAAGTTTAACGCCCTGTAACTCCCACATACGAAGTCGCATATTCAAAAACCTTATATCCACGCGTTCGGAGGATCGAACTGAATCTCGTGGTATAGGCCACGCCCATTTCCGCCTAAACTTTTTTCGAGCTACATCGCAAAAACTGACAAGCCGGCCAAAATCATCTCCTCCGAAGCCGTAAGTCCGATCGACACGAAACTTGGCACGGATAATCTCTGGACCGAGCTCTACAAATTTTGTAGAGGGAATTTTGATACGACAAAAAATGTCGCAATTTTACGCTAACAAACGCTTTGCGAAAACGCTAGCAAAGGAAGTGATGTCAGATCTCAGGTTAGGAGTGGCCGATCAACACCAAACTTGAGTACCTTATATAGGAGACCCCCCTGAAGGCCTGTGCAAAATTTCATGCAATTCGCCGCTAGTTGGCGCTACCCCAAAAAAATCCCATTGACTTTACATTCATTTTATATCTGCAGAACCACAAGTCCGAATCAAACCAAATTTGGGTGAATGCTTCCCCATGGGCCCCTGATGACACCACAACAATTTGGTGCAGTTCGGCCTAACGGTGGCGCTGTAATCGAAGCTCAAATGCCCCATTCATTTCAATGGGAATTTCAACCAAAGCACATTTTGCCTCATAACTACGGCAAAATACATCGCACATTCATACATCTTATGTCTACGTGTTTGGGGGATTGAGGTGAATCACATGATGTAAGCCACGCCCACTCCGCCTACATTTTTATCGCGCTAATATCGCAAAAACTGACAAGCCGGCTGAAATCATCTCCTCCGAAGCCGCAAGTCCGATCGACACCAAACTTTGCACAGACCATCTCTGGACCGACCTGAATAAAGTTTGTAGAGGGAATTTTGATCCGACAAAAAACGGCCGAATTACAAGCTAACAAATCTTTGCAAAACGCTACAAACAGGAAGTATAACATATCTCAGGCTTGGAATGCCCGATCAACACTAAACTTGGTGACCTTATGCGGCATGACTTCCCAAACGCCTGTGTCAAATTTGTCTTCAATCGGCCAAACGGTGGCGCTGTTCATCATATATTAAACAAACACCCATTCACTTACATGCATTTTATATCTCCAGTACCGCAAATCCGATCGACACCAAATTTGGGTCATTTGTTCCCCATGGGGCCCTGATGACACCACAAAAATTTGGTGCAGTTCGGCAAAAAGGTGGCGCTACAATCGCAGCTGAAATACCGTCAGAAGCCCCATTGAAATGAATGGGATTTCAAACCAGCACACTTTCTCACAAGGTTTGGAATGGCCGATCAACACCAAACTTGGGGACCTTATGCGGCTGGACTTCCCCGAAGGCCTGTGTCTAATTTAGTGTCAATTGGCCAAATGGTGGCACTCTTCATCATATATCAAAAAACTCCCTTTCACTTACATGCATTTTATATCTCCAGTACCACTGCTCCAATTGACACCATGTTTAGGTCAATTCTTCCCCATGGGGCCTTGATGACACCTGAACAATTTCGTAGAATTCGGCCTAAAGGTGGTGCTATAATCAAAGCTCTAATACCCCCTTCATTTCAATGGGATTTTCAAACAAAGGACTTTTTCCCTCACCTCACCTCCACCAAGCATTAAAGCAATAGTAAACATAATCTACTTACATGGCACAACAAAGCAACACTACTTACTGTGATGTAAATACTGCCTGACTGTCATATCTGCTTAATTGGAATGTTGGGTCTAAATCAAATAGCCTAATATAGCAAAACTGTAACAACATGAACTTGGGGGTCTGGGGGTACTCCCCCCATAAATTTTGAAGGTTGGCTTTCCCCCCTTCAACATTTCTCACTCACACGGGCCCATGTGCCACTTCTTCGCCATTATTCCCTCATTTTAGATGCAAAAGCAGCCACTACGCTCTGCTCTTACAATTACTAATTATCACCAAAATGTTCTCGCTCCTCAAACCACTGACTCTGATACAATAGAATAGAATAGAATAGAATAGAAAGCCTTTATTGTCATTTAAACAATAACAATATATAAAATATCAGAAAAGTATAAAAAAGTCAGACATTTAACATTATAAAGTGCATATCAAGCAAATACAATATAAAACAGATAAGTAAAAAAAATATATATAAATATATTGCAATGTAATGAAAGGTCAAGTACTAAGTAGTAGACATTATTGCACACTAATGACCGATATTTCACAGTGATGGAATTGTGGAGTATTTAAGTAGTAAATAAATTATTGCACAGTAATGAAATCGGATGATTAAGTATAAAAGTAAGAAAATATTTCACTGTATGTGAATGATGATGTGATATGAAATATATGAAATGTGAATTGCACACATTCCAGTGGCCTTTGAGGTATTTTATGTGAAAGTGTCAGAGCATTACAGGAATATTTCAAAGTTGGAGTGAAGAGGGAAACGGGGCTGTGTGTGTGTGTGTGGGGGTGGAGAGGAGTCAGTGCATGTGTGAGTTCAGGGTGGTTATGGCCTTTGGGAACAAACTGTTTTTGAGTCTATTGGTCCGTGCTCTGATGCACCTGTAGCGCCTACCTGAGGGCAGCAGGTCAAACAGATCAGAGCTGGGCTTGATGATGTTCACCGCTCTGCTGAGGCAGCGGGAGGTGTAGATGTCCATCAGGGAGGGGAGAGGGCAGCCAGGTTATAACTACTACACAATAACAGATAGTAATAAATGTCCTTTTTTATTTAAAATACAGTAATATTGTGTTGTCTTTATTAAGTGTGGTCAGTCATTACATTTCTTTCACTAGTCTTTCAATTAACATAAATAAAAGGTCTCTTCATTATTTTGCTCATACATTTGTTAAACAAAAAATATTTTTAAGTGGGAAGTTTGAGGTTAATCCTTTTACATTACTTACCATTTCCTCATTGATCCAGCCCCAAACCATTGATCCTACCTGCTGCCTTACCTCCTAAGTTGCTTTTAGCTCCTTCGTTTCTGAACGTACAACCTGCCTCACTTACTGTTCACCAGCCTTTTGCCTGCTTTTCAATACATTCCAGCACAAACATAACAGACTTGGTGGACAGCATGTTTTCTAAATGTGAAATTAGCATTATATAGAATTTCATACTTTTGTTAGTCATTTACTGAACAAAGCCATACATAATATCAACAGAGAAAGATATTGCTATTACTGCCCACTTAAAAATGTTTTGAGATTGAATACCTGTATGGCTACCCATGGAAGATGTTTCCATATGAGGCAAAAAAATAAAAAAAATCCACCATTTTCTCTTTCAATCACTGTTTCTTCATTATGCCACTAGGTGGTGACATTTGCCACAAAACTCTGATATATAGGGTACATCAATATTACCAAACTGCCTTAAAACTGTACAATTGACGTGTCTCACGATAAAATATTGTTGAAGTAACAATATACTATAAATGTATTTATCACAGTGAACCACAACTCATCAATTGTTTACAGATTTTGAAATACCATTTACTTGACTAGAAAATATTTCTGATATCAAATGAACCCATGCCATTAATACTATAACTACATTAATAATTTACATAATTTCTGTTATTCAAATTTACATGTAAAAATCTTTAGATATTCAATATTCAGAAAATACCACTCAAAAACTGCTCAACTACCATTTGCATGAGCATTAATATAAGAACTTCTGGAATACCTGCATGGAAAACAAGGCAATTCATTTCCAATGTCAAAAGTCTGTATGCAAGGCATTTGGGGTATATTTAACTTTTCAAAATTTGACGGCAGGGGGTTCTAATTTACTACTACGCTGCTATATCTATCTATCTATATACACTTATTAACA
Organism: Lepomis macrochirus; assembly: GCA_024633595.2. NCBI lineage: Eukaryota > Metazoa > Chordata > Actinopteri > Centrarchiformes > Centrarchidae > Lepomis > Lepomis macrochirus. The sequence goes on along the minus strand of JALXJV020000004.1, from coordinate 11,080,654 downwards.
AATTGAATTTAAAGTATACCATTTACTTGTATCTACATGAACAAATGACTTTACTGCCTCATCCAACAACATATTTAACAAAACCTTATTAGATAAATAGGGAAGACAACAGTTTCCAAAGCAGACACCTTTATTACGACACTAAAAGGCTAACATGTTGTCAACTACTTACATACAATCCCATTTACAAACATTTGGTTGTTTTTTTATATTTACAACATTATATATCAACAATAATATAATTAAAACACTAATACATATAATTAATATTTGTACATAACATATTTAAATAAAAATATTTACTCTTCAGACTCAAATTAACGTTTATAAAACACCACAAAATAACATTCAAAAAACTCTTTACAATATAATACTGTGAAACACACTGACAAGGAAGTATCAACAGCAACAAAAGTATGCATTATGTTTTTTGTTTTGTTTTTTTTCCAGAGAAACACAAGGGGGTGTATTAGAAAGACAATTGACAGCAGTATCAGAGCTCAGACACAGCTGACGTGGCAAAACAGCGATTAAACGCTGACATAGAGGCCAGGAATGGCGGGTTGAAATGTCAGCTTGTCTGCTTTGTTTTTGTTTGTTTTGTTTAAAATTGTCCTGTCCGGCAGCTTGGTATGAGTATGAGGAACTGGATACCATGTTGTGCCAGACAGATTTTACTTTACTTGTCTGTTTTATTATTAATTCCAATTTAATGTCATGTCAACTATAGTGACATGTCCAATAACCAAACAAGAGGTGGACCCTGTGGAGACAAACAGAGGAGAAACCGTTAGCAACTGTAACGCCAGCCACGCAGCAACACCCCAAGAATGAAAACAAGGAGTTCCAAATACTCTACAGAGCAATAGGCCTAGGTGCAGGTACTGCAATCAGCCTCAGCTCTTCACCTGCAAGAGAGACAGATTGGCCACACCCACATGACCCCACATCACAATAAACAACTGTGAAATACACTACTCATACTATAAGATTGTAACAATGATCAATACAGATAAATGCCATATTAAAACATTACATATTACTTTCATAGTTGAAGACATCCATTATCAGGCAGCCTGATCTTGTTTGCCTTGACTTTCTGCCTCGGCCCAAGTGCACAATTACGCTACACCTGCCACCACGAACACCTAAAGGCCAGAAGACTATATCAGTAACCAAGCACAATCATTTAGGAACTACAAATTGCAAATAACACTGTAATTGCATAACACTGTTCAAACACACATGCTACTTACATCTTTTATCCTGTTGCTGCCTCCTTGTCCTTTAAAGTCACTGTGGTAATGGCAGCTGCTCCTCCATAGTGCTGGCCCTCTTCTTGGTCTCCGATATGCCATTTCATCACTCTCTCTTAATGTCCTCCTCCTCTCTGTCGCTCCAGCTTGGCAGCACAAGACGACAAATACATAGGGCAAAAGAAACTGAGAAGCCATGCACTAGAAAGCATAAAGCTTAAAACATTAATGCAAACTTCTGCAAACAGTATTTCAGCCTCTGAGTAATTAAATGAATACAAATATAAGCTCATTAACATAGCACACACTTAAAGCTACTTTTAACATTAAATGAGCAGCACGATCAATTCATATAACATAATACATTTCATAGATTTTTTATTAATTTATGATTTAAATAAATACTTTAGACAGTGGGGTGAACTGATGCAACTGATGGAACAAACATACTTTTATAAACACCTTTTAAATAAATACATTTTAAAACTAATTTAAACATTTAATGAGCAGCGAGATCAAATCCGCATTAATTTAACAAAGCATAAATAATTTAATAGCTGATTAAATAACTAATTTCTTCATAATTTCAATAAATACTTTAATTAAAATAGGCAGTGGGATGAATTGATGGAACACAAATAATTTCATAAATAATAGCTTTTAAATACTTTTAGAAATAGATTTTAAAATGATTGATGTAACACATGGCAGGACCAACTGATTATTTCATGACTGGATAAAAATTACATAAATATTTATACAACAGTTTTTTAATAAGCATATTATAATAATTTTTATACAAGCCTGAATAGAGCCAACCCTATGGAGAATACATGAAGTCTATGGAAATACATTCATGGTAACTGTAATATGTGGACAGTACTTCCACATTAACAATGTTAGGATTAATGTCCTTAATGTAAATGTGATCAATTACAGTCCCATTCTCTGTCGTTGCTTTATTTACTATTTGACTGTAACCTTGCTGTTCCATGAAGTTCTCCATAGATTTGGAAACGAGCGCATTATCGTTAAAGTCCCCCATTATTATTTTACCTCCTGAAAGCTGATTAAAATGACTGACTGCCAGACTCAGGTTAGTTTTGAAAAGGCCAATTTTATATGATGGTGGTCTATACACCAACATGTAATTATGGTTTGCAGGTTCAACATTAAACATTATAGCTTCCAAATTGTTACATGGCACATCAAGGAGGTTACACATGATGTGATTCTTATGGTAAAAACCAACACCACCATGTTGTTCTTTCTGGAAAGCAGACAGAACTCCTGTGCTGCTGTATGATTCTGATCTTACTTTGTGATGAAAGGTCCAGCCTTCCATGTCAGTCTCATTTTTTGGTGAATTGTGTTGCAGCCATGTTTCAGTCAGGCAAATTACATCAGCTTTCAGAATCCTGTTTTCATGTTTGAGCTCGGTTATGTGAGCGTTTAGACCCTGAATGTTGTGCAAACAGATGTTGAGAAATGATGCTGGTCTTGTTAAAGGAGCCTCAATAAATTTAGCCATATTTCCTAGAGAGGTATCAATGTCACTTTTGAATATATTGCAGTGGGTTTAAAATCTTCAATAATCAGATTTTGTAAAGATGTCACTCTGCTTAGAGCAACATATGCTTGACCGGCAGAAAATATCTTTTCAAAGACACCACTGCTTTGTCCAGAGTCAAGCCTTGTACTTTATGAATTGTGCAAGCCCAGGCCAAACGTAATGGAAACTGACGTCTAACTCCATTACCTTTTTTAACTCCATCTTCGTCAGCACCAATCGGGGTTGCATTTTCAAGTCCTGGTTCAGAACATGGAAATTTAAGCCGCAGTTTTTTGCCAATCTTGGGATCATCAAAATTTACATGAATTGCTTTAGGGAATTTGTTGTTTCCATCAAATTGAATTCTGCACACGGTGCCAAAGACTCCATTAACAAGACCATCGGACACATCTATATTTTTGATCAACATAACGCGAGCTTTTGGACCAACACTAAGTATTTTGTCTAAATAGGTTTGATTATCAGAGTTAGATGAGGTTATTGTTTTTGAAATTCGACCTGTTTCAGCGTTTCTCTGGAAATCTTGGGCTTCAATTTGTACTATATCTGAACACACCTTGTGCAACATGTTAAAGTTGTGCGTTCGGACTTGGTCATTTGTGGCAAAGATGTGAAGGTCTTCACTATCTTCTGCCATGCCTGTCTCACGTTGTTTTAATAGGACTTCATCCTGCTCTTGAAGTTTCTCCCCTTTTTGATGTTTTCGGATCCTATTTAGCATCAGGGCAAAGTCTTTGTTTTTTGGCGATGATTTCTATCAGCTCCACGTGGCTGAAAGTATTGTCCCATAAGTTGTTCCCTAACATTTTCTGTGTATAGAGACTTTCCTTTAACCGGTGGAAGCTGGTAGAAATCACCGACAGCCATGATAGATACATTCCCAAACGGAGAAAAGTCGCCACATTGTTTAATTTGCCGCAGTCTGCCATGAATGTACGCCAGAAGTTTATGATCTACCATTGATATCTCATCAATGACTAATATTTGGAGATCTTTCAGACTGGCCCTTAATGTATTTACTTTTTCCTCTTTTAATGGTTGGTAAGGCAACGACATGTTATTACCGATTGAAAAGCTGCTGTGGATTGTTGTTGCATTGATGTTATATGCTGCCACACCAGTAGGAGCAGTTAGTAAAACATGCACCACATCTGGATTACTGGACATTCTAGCCAACAATCTACTTGCTTCATAATACACAGCTTTAATTAAATGGGATTTTCCTGTACCGGCCGCCTGAGACGAAGACATGAAATGGCTCTGGGTTTTGCCCATTAACTTTATCTAAGCACCACTGACGTATTTTATAAAACACTTGTGCCTGTAGTTTGTTTAATGAACGCATAATCGAAAGAGCTTCAGGGCTGAAATTTTTGGACTTGAAATTCCACAGATACAGCCTTCTGTTCTGTTGGCTGTAAATCTGGAATTTCTTCTCGCTCAGTAGGGACGTCATCCTTGTTTTTGCTCTTCTCATCTAAACATTCCAGTCGCTCTAACTCTGCTTCAGGACACAGAGCTGCCCAGGCATCTTCCTCAAATCCATTTTGCTCAACAGATTCGCGAATCTCATCTAGTTTGTCAGCATCTATTTCAAATTTTGATCTGTTGAAGTCAACAACATCTTTGACTGATTGAACCTCATTAGAGCTGTTCTTAATGTAGCCAGATTTATAAAACTCCTCAAAGCTACTGAATTTGGAGGGTTTCAGCTGATCATCTGAATAATAAGGTAAGAAAAGCTGCAGCAAGCTTTGGTAGTGCTTTTCAGGATACTGTGTGGGTGAAAAGCGAGCTGCACCTTACAACAGCTGCATTTGTCCTGGTTCTCTTTTAACATAGCCACAGTTGTTGCCCAGTTGAACCATGTTACTTTTGTTCTCATTTTTGGCAGCAACTCTGTATTCTGAAGCAAAGGATGCTATACACATGTCTTTAAATTCATTGCTTTGCGGCCTATTTTTGTAGCGATCTGTAATGTTTCTCATCCAAAGTTTGTCTGAGTCAGTTTCTTCACTTTCTGCTCTCTTTTGAATGAGACTGAGAGGAAGGCTCATTCTCACAACATTGTCCCCAGTAGGAACAAAGGTGACCTTTCTGGAACATTCCTTCAGTCTCATATTCGTGACACGATAAACACTCTCTTGAGCAGAAACTTCTCTGTTATGAAGAAACACGCTTCCTAACTTATTAAGTGCCTGTTTTGCATCTACATTACCGTCGTTTTTAATCTCATTTTCTGCGCGTTTTAACATGAGTCCCTTCTCTCGTTCATCTTTTGAGATGTAAGAGATTATGTATTTAATACATGCCCATGGATCACAGACAAACTGAATGTCCATATTGGCATTCCAGGCGCTCAAAAGGTCTTTGTTATACGGGTTGATCCACACATCAGATGTGTTTCGTTTTAAAACGACTGTGTTTTTATTTACAGCTGACTGGTAAGCTTTTTTAAAGATTTCCTGATTAATGCCCAAGGTACTGTAAAGCTCATCTACACTATCAAATGCTGAGTCTGTTTGGGAACTAAATTCTTTTACTTTTGTCATAATTTGTTTTGCCAGTGCTATTCTATTTTCATCCGTTTCATTCTGCTCCTGCTCTATTTTGAGTGCGAGTAAGGAAAGTTTCGTTAGTTGGTGGTCGCGGAAATTAAACCTACATGTTGTTCCTTTCTTTTACAACTTTTAGAATGTTTTTTGCTGTGCTGCTGCACACTGGAAACAACCTCACACATATCATCAGTTTCTGAGGGAAGGCTGCAGGTAACATACTTGTCAATAAAACCAATAATTTCATCATCTGTATTTCTGGCAAATGTTGGTGCGTCCTCCACCCAGAACAGACAGTGTGTGTGAGGTGATCCACGCTGCTGGAACTCTACTCTGTAAAAGTAGTCGACTACCTTTCCTATCGGCTGAGCAGGAGACAAAATGACATCTTTTAATAAACAATGAAACCTGTGATCAAACATCCTAGCTGCTGTCACAGGATTATTTTTTAACAAACTGCATTTTGTGCCCAGTCCAGATCTTTACATTGCCTTTATATATTTTCTGCTTTTAGAAAGATATCCATGAGTTCTGTCCAGCGTAAATCGGCTGATGAAAAAGAACAGAACCATGTTGGAATTCCCAGCTGCCGTAACATCGCAAACAAGTCTTTTTGTACTCCCTGCCAGAACGCAGGTGTACCTCTAATAGGTTTGAGGAATTTATAGCCTATATCGTTATGAAAAAGTTTCCTAACAAAATCAGAGTCTGAAAGCATGGCTGAAGTAATTTGGGTTGTTTCCCCTCCATGATGGCCTTTTCTCAGAGCAATTGATGCGTTAGACATCACTTGCTCCACCTCAGATGCATATTGCCCATAAAATATGTATTCCAAATTGCGGGCAAATCTAGTATCTGCATTGAGGATTCTTTGATTCAAATATTTACTCAATGTGAGCTTTACTTCTCTGGCATCATGGAACGTTCCAGTACCTCTTGGAAAAAGAACGGGAAACACTTAGCCTCGTTGCCAGCGTCTGTCAGTAGTCGCACAGGACTGTTTCCTTCTGCTGGAGCTACTGAAAAAACGCTGTCAAAGTGCTGATCGAGAATTTCTTGTCCAATATCTACAGGTTGCATACATGTATCTAAATACATCCCATGCTGCTGTGCATCATTGATGTGTTCATCCATGTTTTCATCTGACTCTTCTGGTTTATCTTTTCTCTGCAGCTACATCACTGACACATGTTTCATTTTGGGATTTGTTCTCACTTTGATCATCGTCTCTCTTATCATACGGATTTGCCCATTCAAAATCTATCTCTACATCTTTATACCACTTATTTATGCGTTTTAACAACTGAAGTGCATTTAGGAGTTTTTGTGTATCAACAAATTGAAACTTGTAATGTCCTTTGTAGGTAAGTTTTCGCTTTAACTTAACGCGAAGGATGAGAGACTGATTTTCTAACCTAGGTAGGATGTTAGTTACTGCATTACAGTTGGATGGGACGCAGGTGACTGGCCCATGGACACCATTTTGTCCCCCCTTAGGTAAAGCCAATAACTTCATGAAAGGAATATTGAGGGCAATTAAATGTTGTTCCAAAGACTCCAGATGGAGGGCCTTTGGAATTGGATCAAGATGTAAATTGTTTGCTACACTGATCGCTGGTACTGTGCCTTTAAGAATTGTCCTATGACAGGTATAACAAATCCATAATTTAGCGACAGGTGAATGTTTTAGGATACAATTTCTACCACATGTGTCTCCACATGTGTGAAGATAAGTTGCAGTGATGCATTTTTTCGCAACTGCAGCAACAACTGAACCCTTCTTGTCATATTGGTCTGTTTTACAAAGAAGTACTTGTTTCTCAAAGAGTAATCTATGACAAACACAACAAACATATTCTGGACCCTGTTTTACGTTTTCTTGGAACTGCTTGATTATCACGTCTATTTTCTGTCTTTCCAGTGTTGCATCCATCTCTTTTTGTCGAGTTCGCTCCTTAATTGATAATGCATATGCTGGGTCAGTTTTAAACTTTTTGAGATTATAATCTATTACATGATTACGATGATCATCGTCTTTTGCATACTTCTCTACACTCATCTTCTTAATATTTTCTCTGAATTTAGCAGTCTTTACTGTATTTTTTGTACACTGTTTTCTTTAACTCTGTCTTTGTGAATAGAGAATTTTTTGCATACTTTTGTATGCTGCTTTGTTTTAGGTTGTCTTTGTATTGGTCATTAGTAGCATATTTATGTTTGCCACGCTCTATCTGTTCTTATCTCTAAATAAAGCATCAGTTTTATATTTATTAACACTTTCCTGTTGTTTCTTTAATCTGTATTCTCGATCTTTAACATACTTCTCATGTGCTTTCTGCTTTTTAGTTTGTCTGAATTCTGTGTTGTCACTATATTGGTCTCTCTCTTTCTCTTCTGCGTATCATTATAGCTTGTACGGGATAAAACACTATCAGCTGGTTTTATGTGATTAATTTCACTAAATGTAATTAAACTAACACATCTCTGAGAAGCTGAATCTTTAACACACTCAATGGGTTCATAATGACACTGATTACAGTGTTGTAGATAAACCCCTTTGTTGAGTCTTTGCTGACTGTTTGCTGCAAACTTTGGCCACTTTTCTTGACTATATGTATAAATATCGACACCAAACAAATCAGCTGCGGCATGAATTTCTACCTCAGTAGCCCAAGTGTTAACATACTTCATTTTGGACTCTCTGACATACTGAGGAACGGATGTAAAACTCGTTTCTAATAATATTTTGGTATGTACTAGGGTTATCTTCTATTTGTTTAACTACAGCTCTCGAATGGCTTTGTGATAGTCCTGGGTCCCACTGAACACATGACTCAGAGCTCGGAAGAAGCAACTTCCGTCGGACACAATATTTGTGGTTTTACACGGTTTAGGCTGCTCTATGTCTAAGTTTGGAACAACAACATCCTTAGTACCTAAACTGGGCACGATATTAAGTTTCATACAGATAGCGCGCTTATCTGCTAAAGTTAAAGCTCTAAATGAAACACTGGATGCTGTCTGTTCTGAGACTACACTAACTTCTGCTGTAGTCTCAGTATTACCATCACACACTGCTGTATTACTAGTATCTACAACTATCTGTGCTGTTAAATCAACGCAGGCTCCATCAACTGGCATTTGATCCATATCAACTGATGCAGTGTTAACCTCAGAGACTGTGTCTGCACATGTGTCAGCACAGTCTCCACTCAGCTGCATCAGGTCAGTATGTTCAAATGCAGTTTCAGGACAACTCGGGACGCTAACCACAGAAACTTTAACGGGAGTTACTTCAAATAATTTGGCAGTGGGATCATCGCCATACAACGAGTTTACAAGATTACCGATATGTTTGTGCAACGACTCTAAATTAGTGTAATGAGCCAGCATGCTTGTTCCATCAGCATCCACACCACCGCCACTGTTGCGCGCATGTGGGTCAAACACGGCGAACCTGAATGTATCTCCTGAATCGGTCAGATCTACTTTAAAGACGGCACAGATGTTATTTCTAATATTTAGCAGACACGCATCTGCCTGGATTAGCGCGGTCTGAAAAGCTACATCCAAAGACATCACGTGTTGCTCTACATCCCGATCGTAAGCATCAAAGCCAATTATTCCTGTCAATGTGTCTAAGTACTCCATCTTAAATTTTTGGTTTTTTAGGTCATACTCTGTTGGCAGTTCATTAACGAAAATATAACCACTGCCCTCAGCAGCACTGACCATCCCGTGCTGTAACATGTAAGTGTAGATGGAATTCCCCTCTAACAAAATACGATCTAAATCGTCTTCATCCCATGTCAGCAAGCTCTTTTAAGATGTGTCATCATGGCTGAAATACTGTTTGGACCACACTGTTTGCCTCTGTTGCTGCCAAACAATTCATCACCCTGATGAAATGACCCTCTAACAAAAGACAGGACACTAGAATTGCTCACGTGACCTGTAGAGGGTCCAGCAGTAGCAGCAGGAGGAGGAGGAGGCAGGACCAAGGATCAGAGGAGGAGCAGGATCTCCCTTGCCGTCACAGGGGTGCTGGAAACAAATTAAACATACTTATTACTCTTTTTTGTATTTAAACACTAACCGATAAAATGTGCTATGCAACATTTCAATGTGAACACTTTCAAAAAGTGAAAACATTTTTGTTGTTTTATTATAGTTCTGCAAAACTATAGTTGATGACTGCACACAAAATTATATTTAAAACATCAGTGAGTTGTGCATAAATATCAACCCTTGCAACACAGTAAAAAAAAAAATTTCAGAGCTCATGCAGTTTCAAGCAATTACAGTAGAACTGTGTCAGAAAAACAAACCTGGTCCTCACACACATCAGTGGGTTGGGCAGTGGACAGCTCTGGCACCTCGGTCACCAGGGGTGCCGGCTCACTGAACCTAGGAGGGGAAAACCACAACCCTTACACACAATGAAACTAAACTGTGCACCACATCATGCTTTTCCCTTAGTGAACACAAACATGAAAACATTTCACAGAAAAATACACTAACCTGGTCCTCGGGGGCAGCTGATGGGGCGACAGCTGGGGCTGCAGCCGGGGAAGGGGTGGGTGCTGACTCCTGAACACAAGAAAAAGGGGAAAAAAAGCTATTTAGGTACATTGGAAACAACTGTGTTTACATTTACCTTAAACCATTTTATATAATTAGGCACATAATACTCACTAACCTCCTCCTCTGCAGCCACAGGGGTGGGTGTAGCAGGGGTGGGTGTTGCAGGTGTGGGCAAGGGACACACCTGCACAATGCTGGCAGTTGCCTCGACCTTAAAAAATAAAACAATGACATGCATAAGCTAATGAGTACCTTGTTTTATATTATGACAATAACTGGATACTGGACAACAGGTTGAAATGAAATATTTTAGAAAATTAATACAAACCTGGCGCTTTGCAGGTCTCCGCTGTGAGGCAACTCGCGGTGCCCGAGGTCCCGCAAGGGCCCTCTAAAGTAAAGAGAGAAAACATCCATAAATAAAACAATTAAGCAATTATATTTGTTACATACCTCGATCTTACATTACAACCTCTCAGTTATTTTCATGTTTCAGAAAGCAGGAAATCAAACATTAAATCTGCATGTAAATTACCTTGGCTGGTGGAGCCGGAGGACTCTCAGGAGCAGGAAGATCGGATCGGCAAGACCGGCGTCCATGCTAGCCAGCATGGACTCACTGAAACGTATCGGGTTCAGTGGGATGAAGCAGGACCTAAGCTTTATCGGAGCCTGTGAAATAAACACAAACAGTATAAATTAAAATATTCATTGTCTAAATGCATCTCTCAATATAAAATGACAAGACAAAAACAAACCTGCTCATGTGCCGTCCTCTCGAAAACACCAGAGGAAGCGCCCCTGATGCCTTCCTCTGCATATAAAAAAAAGACAAATATTTTGTGTTAGAAAATATTAATTAATGACCACAACAGAAAGAAAGTGTCAGTGGAATTTCAGCGGACACATCTTACCTTCCTGCTCGCCACAGGCAGAAAGCCATCTACATCAGGTGTTGGTTTAGTGTGGCGAGGAGACGGTCCTCCTCACACACAACCACACGCGGCGGACCGGGGAAGAGCTGGGACCGCTCGACGAGCAGGCAGAGCAGCCGGCTCCGGCTCGGTAGCCGCTGACATCTGCATCGTGCTCGAACGACTACGGTCCACAGCAGGTCAGCGAGGACAAGCATGCCCTTGTCGTCGCTCAAGTGGATCTGAAACAACAACGACAAAAAATTTCATCATCAACATGATATTACAAATGGAAACACAGAACTTGACTTCACACTTTCCCCCCCTTTTTCCTGCTTGTACTTACGCCATCTTTGCTCCACAGGGCCAAATCGTGCAGGGGGAAATGGTCAGCAGTAGAGTAGTATTTCACACCTTAAAATACAGAAAAACAGAGATGAATAAAATCAAAACATGGCTGTATTTCCTAAAAACACAATCATTTATTTCCCTTACTAAAATCTATTTTCACACTTACCCATACTTGCTGCCACCGGTGGAGCTCCACGACGGTACGCCTCCTGCACGTCAGGCGACACCGTCAGGCGGGGAACAAAGTCCAACACGTACACCTACACAGATCAACAGTTGTTTGTTAATCACAACACCACATTAATAACAACTATAGTAAGAAACATTATAGTGAGGAGAATATATAAAATGGACCTACATCACTGCAGAGTGCAGAGGCACTACGGAGGAGGCCGTGAAAATCGTGACCTGCCTCGCAAGGGGTCCGGCTCGCGGTGAGGTTGTTGCTGGGGGCCATGACACAGACAGCGTCAGGAGCACGAGGAAGGCTAGCTTGCACTAACTCGGTCCTCAGCTGAGCTGCGCATGCCCCAGGCGTAGACATGATCCCGAAGGACAAGGTTCCTCGTGGAAGGGCAACAATGTCATCTGCAAAGGCACGCAGATGACTGGCTCCAACCACAAGAACAAACTGTGAAAAAGAAAAGATGTTAGAAACACAATTACAAATTCTTACCCTGAGCAAGGAACTGATGTACAAACTAAACATTATTTTACCTTGTTCCCGGCAGGTACGGCAGGAATGACAAGTTTGTGCTGCCGGTTTGTGTGCGGAGAAACTTGCCATTCCCGGACACGGTGGCGAAAACCAGTGCCCTTCCCTGTTTATGACACAGAAAAAAATAAACTTAATCATTTGGAAAAAGCATGAATTATGTGAACCCAATTATATGCTCAATTTGGTATCATGCCACACACATTCAATAATAAAAAATACATAAAAAAGAGGAAAGCATAATAAACTAGAATGTGCATCTCCTTAAGAAAATGTGGGAGAGCTGTGAGCTTTTTTTTGCGATTGCTACTGCTGTCAGTATGTGTGTGGTCACCATACTGCAGGATAAGAACCCAAAATTGGAGTGAAGGTTCAGCTCCACAGACTGATCACTAACTAACTGCACCACCAGCCAGCCTGGATGTCTTAAAGAGATAAAAAAACAGTCAAATACTAAAAGCTTTACAGCTAACATTTTGAGATAAAAAACCTGGATGTCATCAAACAATTTGATTTGTTGTTGATACAAAAGTGTGTTTGCTTAATACTAAAAGCTTTACAGCTAACATTTTGAGATAAAAAACATTCAAATACTAAAAGCTTTACAGCTAACATTTTGAGATAAAAAAACATTCAGAGATAGAAATCACCATATTTAGTTTATCATTAAGTTCAAACACTATAGGCTACAGGTGTTGAAAGCTGAAACCACTAAACACTTGTGCCAGCTGCAGGTTTCAAACCCACGATTGGAGTGAGCGTTCAGCTCCACAGACTGATCACTAACTAACTGTACCACCAGTAATAAATCAATTTCCCACTTACGTCCAACAAAGTCAGGGAGGGCTCATGGCGAAATCCCACCTCATCTGGGTTCGCCATCCTGCATTAAGAGCCTGGGAGCGACGGAAGTACTTCCAGCGAGGCATCTTAAAAAATAAAACAAAACAGAAAATGATTGATAATGACGTCACAAGAAACATAAACAGACTAGACAATTACAAAGTATCTGAAAAACCAACTGTACATAAAATATCACGTAGTGAATATACACTAAATTTATCTGGTAGTTGTACATCAGCTAAGATTAGCACAAGCCAGGAATCTAATATAATGTTAAACTAGCAGACACACAGATGATTCCACGGTACAGTGGGGACACGCAGGAAAATGAGTGGAAAAAAAAAGATGCACACACTTATGTTACCCCACAAGCCTGAAATAACAGCACTCTAACAGGCAGCAGTTGTGATTAAGGCCACAACAATAAAGCAAGCAATGTTAACATGACTGTAAACACACACCAAACATAAAGCCACAGTACTATTAGCCAGGTGACATTAGAGTGTTCTGGTGGTACAAGCCAGCCAGACAGCAGTCAGAAAGCAAACACTGTATTAACAGCCATAAACCTCAGGTAACAACAAGCCAGGGATTTGGCAACACACCACAACACAGAGACCTAACATTGTGATAGAGGGATAACTTCATGCTACAAGCTGCAACACAAACATTTAGCCAAGACCAGAGGGCTGTTTCACAAAACCAAGATAAGGGATTAAGCAGGGATTTTCCTGATACCCTGGCTGAATTAAGCCTTGACTCGGTTTCACAAAAGCAGTAGCAAATAAGTTACCAT